>JASDQU010245303.1:15946-27413 GCA_032191745.1 Picea mariana | reverse complement strand
CAGACAACATCCATGGTTCATATGGGATTTCTAAGCCTACATTGCAGATTAAATGAACTAATGGACCTCTGAGACTCCATGCTATTTCCTTAAAATTTCGTTAAGGATTCATGTGGAAGAAATGAGTACCACTACAATCTGTATGCATGTATTTTTTGTTTCTTTGAAATAGAGAGTTCATTCGATTAGGCACCAGGACCTACACGATATTTTGGCTCCCATTAATTGGGACTCTTTCCATTGGCTTTGGTTATTTCTCTTGCAGTCTTAGTTTCTATTGAAGTGAAAAGAATTGAATGAGTCCAAATATTTCTCAGTAACTGGAACCCAAAAAACCATTCTCCCTGCAAATGGTGGGGCATTCCCACAGATCTAATTGGGTGGTCAAGGTTAATCTTTTGTGGAAGGACATCTTATTTGGATCCAAATTGCATGTCGATGATATTTTGTAGCTTCATTTGGGATTTTTGTTTTGTGTTCCTATCCTACAAAACGAAAATATGAAGGCCTGAACTTATTGGTTCATTTCATCATCGATGTCTTGGTAGCTATCTTGGCATGCATCTTGTTGGAAAATTGATCTCGGTAATTTGGTATAAACAATGCCCAAAGTGTCGCAACTTCATTTGGGATTTTTTGGAAGGAGTGTTCTCATTATATATTGATCCTAGTATGATGCCCAATTCTATATGTGAAGAAGAAGAATTGCACAATTGTTGTGATCACATGACTAAAGAATTTTTTGATTCCTTTCATTTGAAGTTGGCCAGGTCATTCATAAAAATTGACGATACCATGAGGGTTTTATTTCCTCCTGTATATGCATGAATCAAATTTAAGAGGATCTGTTCTTCCATGAGTCCTTTCCTTCAGGATTTGCGGCCTATGAAAATGCCAAAGCCTGTTGCAGGCCAATCATATGAGATGATCCGTTAAAGAATGCATGATTGCGCTCATACCATTGACAATGTTCTTGCATAGGTATATGTTAGAAAACTGGGTGTGCTTGTTTAACCATAGATAATATAGCAATATTGTCACCTGACCATAGGCACAAAGGCCACCCCTGAGCACCCTAACCTTGACATAGAGAAGAATTTTGGTAGAAAATCAATAGCCAACCAAGGCTAGCACACAAAGCAAAGATAACCAAAGACCAAGCAGAAAGTCTAAGCCAGAATCCAAAAAATACAAGTTGTAGCAGCTGCAATTGCATCTCCTCTCCAAACTTGCGCACAACTGGTCTTATAAAGTTGCAAGTGAGTGAGTCACAAATGAGCTCTAGCGCCCTCTATTTATGCTGCTCCTTCTTAGTTGTCTAGGCTGACTTCTCTTCCTGTGGGATAAAAACTCAATATTAATTATTCTCTTTAATCGACTTGTCTTCTAGGGTTATTGCCCAAGGCTTTAGGGTTTCTCTTTCTTCTCAAAATATTCTAGTCTCGTCAAAGGTTACAAGTGGAGGTTAATAACTCTTGTAATTACCATAATATCAACACTCCCTCTTAACTAGGGAGGTATAAAAGGAAATGGTCTTGATCACAAACAAACCATTCAACTGGTAGCATAGACATAGCAACACAACTATCTCATGATCAAATCACGAGCACCATCATTACTATCCAACTGGATAGTCTCCATGGAAATCAAAATGATTTCATCCAATAGAACACTACTATGTCTATTCATAGTAGTATACAACTACTATCCCATGATACACAACCACTCTCAGTAGCACACTACTACTAACCAGTGACCCACAATCACTATCAGTGGATTGCATCCACCACAATAGCATACAACTATTGTCCAGAGACATATATTCTCTACAAAAATCATATCATCTAATATCAATCTGCATAAATAATATCATGATACAAATTGATTCATCTAGGCCATTCTTCCACTCACATCTGTGAGATATGGAATACCATCTACCCTCAAAAGGTAAAATATCAACCATGGGCTATCTGGACTATTCTTCCCAAGCATAGAAGAATAATTGTTCGTGATTTTTTATACTGAACCATTCACCTAACTGGGCCATTCCTCTAACACTAATCATAGTGCAACTTGCAGAGAATGAGTCTACCCTAGGGAATGCATGTCCTTGATTGTTGAACCTGGACCATTCACCTAACTGGGCCATTCCTTCGACACTAATCATAGTGCAACCTAGAGAAAATGAGTATGCCTTAGGGAATGACTTTCATGCACCAACCTCCAAAACAGACCATTCTTCAAAACTTCTCACAACTGTGAACTTCAAAAGAATGACTTCTCGATGAGCCAAACCATTCTACTTGACCACTACTCAAAGTGATTGCCAAGAAGAATGATTGTCCTAAACCATTACCCCACACTAATCATAAGGGGAATCGATGTCTATGGTACATCAGAAATATATCGAACCATTTTCATTACGAAAATGATTTCCAATCTGGAACATTTTCCGAACTGGAAAATTCTTGTTCATCAGAAATCTCGAAACACTTTCCAGACTGAAAAGGAACTACCCAACCTAGATGATTTTTTCAAACTAGAAAATGACTGCCCATGAATCAACAATATGTATCAATGCTCCCTCCCAACATGGAGAGCCATCTCTTCTCTTTCAACTAAAGGAGTTATCTCCACGAGCCCCATCTTGTCTCGTAAGTACACAAAATTGATCCTGGACAAAGGATTTTTCAGAATATTTGCTCCCTCTTCATCTGTGGAGATATAATGGAGTTTCACTTCTCCTTCCTAGAATTTATCATGAATAAAGTAGTATTTGATCTAAATATGTTTCGATCGATCATGAATAACTGGGTGTTCTGATATCCTTATACAACTTTGATTTTCACAATATATTACGGTCGAATCTGGTACCTGATCAAATATTCCAGAAATCACCTTCCTCAACCATACTGCTTCATTACATGCCTCACATGCTACGATATATTTTTCTTCTTATGTGCTAAGTGCGACAGACTTTTGTTTCCTTTTGGTCCATGATATCATAGCAGATCCCATACTAAAACACATCCATGAAGTACTCCTTCTATCTTCTTCACTCCCTACCCAATCTAAATCTGTGAATCCATGAAGTTGCATATCACTGTATGAGGTGTATCTTAAACCATAGTTTATCATCCAACGAATATATCTTAGAACATGATATGCAGTTATCCAATGCTCATGTCTCAGTTCCACCTAAAATTGGCTTAAGTTATTTACAACAAAGAAAATATCTGGTCGAGTATTCAATAGATACATCAACGACCCAATCAATTGTCGATATAGGGATAGGTCTACTGGATCAGAAGCCGAGTCTCTTACTTTTATTATATCTATGATCATAGGAGTGGCCATGGATTTGCAATCCATAATTCCAAATTTATGAAGAATCTTCACTGCATACTTTCCTTTTCCAAGGAAGATTTCACCACGCTTTTTGCATACTTCTAGTCCCAAGTAATAGTGCATGAGACCAAGATCTTTCATATCGAACTCAGAAGCTAGTTCCTTCTTACACTGGGTGATGAGTGACTTTGCATTTCACAAGAATACACTGTCAACACATAGGAATAGAATCATAGGTGCATTGTTCACAACCTTGCAGTAGAAATTTGTATCTGCACGACTCTTAGAGAAACCAAGTCTTATTAAGTAGTTGTCTATTCTGGCATACCAAGATCTTGGAGCTTGCTTGAGTCCATACAGGGCTTTCTTTAATATGAAAACATGAGTATCTCTGGAATGTGCTTCAAAAACTTGAGGTTGTTCAATGTATACTTCTTCTTCAATTGCTCCATTGAGAAAAGTTGTCTTTACATCCATCTGATGTAGACTCCATCCCATGGAAGCAACAAGAGACATAATGGCTCTGATAGAAGTATATCTGGAAACAAGAGAAAAATTTTCATCGTAATATTCTCCCTCCTTCTGGGAGAACCCTCTAGCTACGAACCTTGCCTTGTATTTGTCCATGCTTTCATCTGCTACATGTTTTATCTTATAGATGCATTTTGAAGTTACCACTGATTTTTCCTTGGGTCTAGGAACGATTTCCCACATGTCATTTTTCATGATAGACTGGTGTTCTTATGTCATGGTTGTCAGTGTTTCATGGAAACCTGCACAGGAGATCTAGCTAAAGAAAGTACAAACAAAGCTTATCAAGAAAAGAAGAGAGATTCAATATGGAAGGATGAGAAAATATATTCACACTACCCCAATGAGCTAATGATTGATACATAGATCATGATCAATATGATACAATGAATGAGTGGAATACACTCATATATAGGGAAAAACATTCCATAATTAATAAAAGCAATCAAGCAGTTAACTTTCCTTAGGAATGCATGCATGCATAAAAGTGATGGTAAAAATAGAAAGTCTAAATAGAACTCGTCAGTTAACTCCCACTGAACTAGTGTGTCGAAAGTAAAAATTTCTCCAACACCCCCCCTAAACATCACTATGGACTAAAAAATGATTCCCGGCTACTAGGCCATTTTAGGTACTCATGTACAATGCAACTAATGAACATTGAATAAAATTGAGGAAAGAGGGAAAACCACGTGGGAACAAAACCTCCCCTCAAAAGATAATGTATCAAAATAAGAAAATGACAGCTGCTAGGCAACTTTGTTCTTCACTGCAAGACGATCTCGCAAAGTCTGAAACTTCTGCTCATTGAAAGTCTTTGTGAAGATGTAGAAATATTTATGGATCTGATGAAGTCCTTTGGCAACCTATCGAGCCTTGTACTTCTTGATCCTGTGGACCCATCTACACCTGAAAATATTCCTTTCTAGTGGATGTGGAACCAGATTCCAAGTCTGGCTCTATAGGAGTGAGTCATACTCCTTCTGCATGGATGTTTGCCATAATGGATTTCCCACAACCCTATTGTAGTTTTGTGGATCAGTAGATTGATCCATATAACAATGCATGGGCATCACAGGTTCTGAAGCTGAAAATACATGAGAAGGCTCCTCATGCTGAGATTGATTCCTCCTTGAATCCAATGGATTCCCTGCAAGGTTGTCTATTGCCTGAAGTGTGGTAAGTGCCTTCTTGGGCATCTGCTGAAGCTTCGGCGCCGACTTCTTATATGGATGTACTACGTGCTTATTTCGATGTACAGAATCAGAGTGTATGGAATCATCTCTGATGTCTGAAACTGATGGAAGAACAAGAGTATATGCATGTTTCAGTGGAGGTGCATGCAAAGTACTCTCCTTACGCGTAAGTAGAATAGAGGAGTCATTGTCAGAAAACTTAGTGAATTTATACAACCTTGACTTGTGATCCACCTCACCAATTGCAATAATGGAATTGTCATGCATGTCAATTACTGAAACTGAATCTGATGTAAATTCAACCTTTTTGTCTTTCTGAGTGATCTGATAAACTGAGAGAAGATTCATAGAAAGCTTTGGAACATGTAAAACACTCTCAAAACTTCCATTATGGAGTTCCACTCTCCCTTCTCCTGCTACCGCTATTGGAGTATCATCCGCCATGAGAATAGGGGGTCTTGAGCATGGAATCAAGGAAGAGAAAACTTCCTCTTTCGCTTCCATATGATGGGTTGCACCATAATCTATAATCCATGAATCAAATGAGGAATTAATTTCAACTAGAGCATGATGATTGCCTTTCTTAGGAGTAGGATCTTCTTCCTTCTGCTTCTTGACTCCCTCTAGAATGAAGTTTCCAAGGTTGTTCTGTTGAAGTGCATGTGCCATAAGATCAATTTGTTTCTTCATGCATGTGAATTCTTCATGATTTGGTTTATTGCAGTAAGTGCACTATTTTCCCTTCTTCTTCTTCTTGGAATCTGAAGAGTCTTTAGAACCTGAAGAATCATTAAAGGATTTGGAATATCTCTCCTTCCTATTATATCTGAATGACCCTTTTCCATCCTACACGGTAAGTGCATGTGCTTTGGGATCTTTCATGAGGCCCATATGTATGATTTTTGTTTTCTCTTGTGTAAGAGACTCAATAAACTGAGCCAACATAGGCATTTTCCAATTTGTTCCAAAAAGACATCTGCCAGAATGGAAATTGGAGACATATACAGTGTATTATGGTCCTAGCTTGGCCAAGATTGTTAGAATAACTTGTTTCTCTTGTGTAGACTTATCAATACCACATTCACCCAAGCTTAATAGCAAAGATTTAAATTTAGTAAAAATATCTTGTATATTATCAAAACTTTTAGGGTCTAAGGTATTCAACTCTACCTCAAGCATATGACCTCGCATCTCATCCTTCTTTCCAAAGAGTCCTTCCAAGGTGGTCTAGATATCTTTTGGAGTCTTGCATGTGGCAACATGAAACCACAAATCAGTGGAGATTAACTCAAGAAGTAGTCCTGTGGCCTCATCCTTACGGTTCGCCCATCTCATCTTCTCAATAGTTGATGTAGGTTTTGTTTCTGTCGCCATCGTCAAATTATACAATCCTTTCATTCTGAGTTGAAATTATGCCTTGGGCTTCCAATCAAAATAATTGTATGGTGTGAGGATTACCACCAAGTTTGACTGTATAATAGTTGTCATATCCATCTCTCCCACTGATTCCAAGAACCCCTAAAAATTTACTCTCAATCTGTAAGTGAAAAATTAAGAAATTAAAAATTCATATCATTTTCAGGAGATGATCTTCTGACTAACTTTTTAAGAAAACGGTGAGGAATCTCGCTAAATGGTTGAAAACCCACTTCCAAAATGGTTCGATTTACTTTCTTGGTGGACCGTTTCCTCCAAAACCTAATATTTTGGGAGCAATGAATGTGGAAAGGTACGACCATGGATTCGTATCAGTTTCAAGAGGCTATCTTGCAGCTCACTTTTTGAGCAAACGGTAACGAATCTCTCCAAATGGTTGAAAACACACTTCCAAAATGGACCAATTTACTTTCAAAGTGGGTCGTTTCCTCAAAAACGTAATATTTTGGGAGGAATAATTGCTAAATGTTACAACCACGGATTTAGCTCGTCGAAACCCTGATTTTCCTTATTCTTTGGCTTGTCTGGCTTGCTCCAAGTAGCATAGCTCTGATACCATGTCAGTGTTTTATGGAAACCTGCACAAGAGATCTAGCTAAAGAAAGTAAAAACAAAGATTATCAAGAAAATAAGAGATATTCAATATGGAAGAATGAGAAAGCATATTCACACTACTCCAATGAGTTGATGATTGATACATAGATCATGATCAATATGATACAATGAATGAGTGGAATACACTCATATATAGGGAAAAGCATTATATAATTAAGAAAAACAATCAAGCAGTTAACTTTCCTTAGGAATGCATGCATGCATAATAGTGATGGTAAAAATAGAAAGATTAAATAGAACTAGTAAGTTAACTCCCACTAAACTAGTGTGTCGAAAATAGAAATTTCTCCAACAATGGCTTCTTTCCACTGTTTCTTTTGAGTTGCTTCTTCAAATGTGGTGGGTTCTTCATTTATAAGATTTCTCATACAAGTTGCATAGTTGGAGACTCTTTTGGGTTTTTTTCATTCTTTAAAGGTGCCACCTGGAGCTTTGAGTCTTTCTTCTTCTTGTAGAGTAGCTTCAAGCCAAGATGGAAGTTTTCTAGTTTTGGGTACAATGACTGATTCAATAGGTTCACATGGTTAAATCGAATGATCAAGTTGTTATGGATCTTCATTCTGACTTTTTGGAAGATAGGTGCTTTCTTCTTTAGGCTCTTCATATTCTTCTTCTTCCATAGATTCTTCTATAGATTTTATGAAAGTCATATTCTCATTGAATATTACGTCTCTAATGACTTCAATCTTATGTTGTTATGGAATATAGATTTAGTAGGCTTTGGATGATTAACTGTATCCAACAAATATGCTCTTATTTCTTGAGGGTTCTAGTTTCTTCCTTTTATCCTTGGGGATATGAATGTAAACAGGGCACTCAAATATTCTTAAGTGTTCCACGTTGGGTTTCTTTCCTGAGAAGGTTTCTTCTAGAGTCATATCCTTCAATATGCGGTGGAGAATTTTGTTCTGGGCATATATTGTTTTCATGGATGCTTCTTCCCATAAATATATGGATAAACCTTGACTGTTCATTACTGTCTTCATAGTTTCCTCGATGGATCTGTTATTACTTTATGCTACACCATTTTGTTGAGGATTATGAGGAATAGTTAGCTTGTGAGGAATAGTTAGATTATGGATAAATTCTTTCGATGTGAATTCTCCTCCATTATTTGTTTTCAAACTCTTGATCTTCTTGCTTGTGACGTTTTCTATTTCTTCTTTGAATTCTTGAAACTTGTTGTCTTTTGTCTTCAAGAGATATAACCAAGTATTTCTTGAGTAATCCTTTATGAAGATTACATAATAAAGATAACCTACTAGATATTTGACTGCCATCGAACCGAAAACATCTGAATGTATTAGATCTAGGATGACCTTAGATCTATTATTTCTACTTGAGAATGGCTTCTTAACATTTTTACCAAGAGAACATCTTCTACAAATTCCTTCATGTGTAGATTGTAGTTCTGGTATTCCTTTAACCATTTTCTCGAGGAAAGGTAATTCTTGATAGTTAATATGAGCATACCTTCTATGATAAAGTTCATTGGGATTGACTTCATCATGTATAAGAGCTTCATCATTACATTCTAATAGTCTATATAATCTACCTTCATGAGTTCCAATAACTCTAGCATTATCTATGTTGGAGTCTCTAGACCATGATAGTACTTCACCATATACAAAGGCTATTCTATTTCCTTTGTCTTATAGGAAAGATATGGATATAAGGTTATTTTCTAAACCAAGTACATATAAGACATTACTCAAATGAACATTGTTACATGATTTCAATTTGATGGAGGCTTGACCAATTCCTTCAACTGTATAGGTGTTCTAGTCTCCAAGTTCTACCTTGTAGGATGTCTTCTTTTCATTCAGACTAGAGAGTTTGACCTAGTCTCCTATCATATGCCTAGAAGCTCCATTGTCAATTATCCATGTGTCATCTTCAAGAGTTCCTGCAAGAGATGAATAGTGTAGATGATCATTCATGATTTCTGTTGATTGATAGCTGGCCATAATTTGAATTTGACTGGTCAAACAATGACTTTGACTGGTCAAATGTTGACTTTGACCCAAAATCTCAACCTTGACGTTTTTTCCTTCTAAGAGTGCCAATAGGTGTGCTTGACTAAGGTGCAGTAGAATATCCTCTCCTTGAGTGAAGTGTTCCATCATAAGGTGTTGGGAAAGAGGTTTTAGGGTTTGTAGCTACACATGCTAGTAACCCTAGCAGTAGTGCTTTAGTAATTGCACCTACTAGAAACCCTAGTGGCAGTTCTTCAACGAGATTGATAATATTAGGCTTAGCTTCCTTTCACTGGTTATACTGACTAAAGGAGGTGTGGGCCCATAACCTGTTAGAAAATTGGGCATTCTTTTTTAACCATAGAAAATATAACAATATTGTCACCCAACCATAGGCACAAAGGCCACCCCTAAGCACCTTAACCTTGATAGAGAGAAGAATTTTGGTAGAAAATCAATATCCAACCAAGGCTAGCGCAAAAAAAAACATAACCAAAGACCAATCAGAAATTCCAAGACAAAAGCCAAAAAATACAAGTTGCAACAACAGATCCTCTCCAAACTTGCACACAACTAGTCTTATGCAATTGCGAGTGAGTGAGTCTCAAATGAGATCTAGCACCCTCTATTTATACTTCTCCTTCTTATTTGTCTGGGCCAACTTCTCTTCATGGGGGCTAAAAACTCAATATTAATTATTCTCTTTAGCCGACTTGTCTTCTAGGGTTGTTGTCCAAGGTTTTAGGGTTTCTCTTGCTTCCCGGAATATTCTAGTCTCATCAAAGGTTACAGGTGGAGGTTAATACCTCCCTCAACTACCATAATATCAACAATATATTCGTGCAGGGCTAGGAAAAAGTTGAAGGAAGTCAAATAGAAGCTTAAAGTTTCTCTAGCCCAAAAATATTACACAATTAGAGAATTCATTTCCTCCACCAAGATGGCGACATTCGTCTTTTTTGGTCACTGTGAAAAGAGTCCATGGAGGTACAAGAGGAAGCCTTGGGAAAATTGTTAATGATTATCCTTGTGGATGAGGAGACCTGAAGAATGATTACTAGTTCTTTTGGTGCTCTTCTTTGTGTAACCTGAACTCTTGTTGAGGGAAATCCTTAGGGAAAAAAATACAATTTTGATCCTTCAGAAATTGTCAGTTGCAGACTCTTTGAGCCAGAAAAAGATGTGAACCATCGAGCAAAGGTTTTGGTGCAGTTTCTTAGAAACAATGAGCCCCCAAATTTGGTCGTGTAGAAGAAGAATTGCATGAGTGTTGTGATCATAGGAAGAGGGAGTCACCAAAGAAATAAATTGTGGATGCCTTCTATGGTCCTAATAATTTTTTCTAACGGACTGTTATATTCTTGATCTGTCACTTTTTCTTTATTGTAAATAAAATGATATAATTAGCATATTCCTAAATTGAATGTCCAAATAATTTGTGAGAATTTTTCATATTAATGTTCTTAATCGGAACCTTGAAGATATTGCAACTAAAATGATCTTACATTTGACTAAGTCTCATCAACAAGTCTCCTTTATTTCTTCCCTTCTAGTTCTGCAATTTCTTGCCTTGAGGAAAAGCAAGCAAAGTTGGCTAAATAATGCACCTTTAAGATTATCCTTTGAGATTCTGAGATAAGAAGGATTGCTTCACTAAAAAGGGCATATTTACTATTGTTTTGACTAAAATAAATTTTGATTATTTGATGAAAATTAATTTAGATTATTAATAATGAAAATAATTTCTCATTAAGAAGTATAAGTTTTGTGTTTTGATTATATATCATAAATTAATTTTGATTATTAAAAATAAAAAGGGGAATGGTCTCATTCATTTCTGTTCTACAATGTGTAATTTATTAAAATATTTACTTCAAATTATCAAAGTGCTTTGATTAGATTTAAGACTAAAATAACCATGGAATAAGATATTAATATAAAATAATATTGATTACAAGAAAGCAACTTATCAATATAAACATGAATGTCGATGAAATATTTTACATAGATGAAAAATAACCATAGCTATAGTTTGAGTTCTCAATCTTGTTTTCCTTTTATTGGTGTCATCTCAATTTTGTTCTCCTTTTAATTGTGTCTTCCATATAGAATCAAGGAACACTTTTTTGTTGGGTGAAATAGTTAGAAGATGTATAGGATGAAGTATTTTGGATTATAGAATTGAAGTATTGATTGCACTATCATCACCCAATAGTTGTAAACAATAAAACTTGTGTTAACGATGTCAAAAAATAATAAATATGTAACCATGTTTGGTTCAAATTTAGGTAGAGGCAAAATGTATTATACAAAACAAAATGAATTATCAAGGAATATATATATATATATATATATATATATATA
>JASDQU010245303.1:0-15796 GCA_032191745.1 Picea mariana | reverse complement strand
AAACAATAATTAAATGCAAGAAATATGACAATATAGACAAAATAAACATTTAGATAACACACAAGATTTACATGGTAAAACCCTGACGATGTGTCAAGGAAACATCCACGGGGCAAGGTATCGATATATTTTATTATTCAAGAAGGGATTACAACCTTAAAAATTCCTCTTGCGGTTTCATGGATATCTACAAAATAGGTTATATCGTTACATCAATTCAAGAACTTGATTTGGTTACACTGGTTGATGAATTGTCTCCATTATACAAACTACTAAACATTTAATATAAGTTAATTTCTATTATTACCATAACTAATTTTTTTCATAATCCCAACAATATCCACCTTGGCAACAATTTATCTGATACCTTTACCAAACCCATTCATCACCTCTTTTTGCAAGCCAAGAGAAACTACACTATGTCACAACTTCTTTGACAACACTAGTTTTGTGAACATGTTTTCACAACTTGGTTCAGTATGGACCACTCCACCTCCATCAATAATTTGTCTTACAAAATGATGCATTGTCCCATTTTGATACGTTCGATTATTATTCAAATAGTCAATGCTTCAACCACTATAGAACACCATATCCTATACTTGTCCAAACTTACCCAATAGATCTATGCATTCACGCGAGACATAATCTGAGGTAGGTATCATCTTATTCAAGTCTCCTGAATCAACATAACCACAGACTAAATCATCCAACCATTGTAGTTGATACTTGTGCTTCTGTGTTTCTATGATACTCAAGCACTCATTTGCATGCTTTTCACCTAGTTTTTCCACGTGTCCACTGAAAACACCAATTGCATGTGAAATATTTGAACATTCCATTGCAAACATCAATATTCCTACTATATTAGCAAGTGATACACAAGACATAACATTTTCTTCCTTACTACCAAGAGATAAACTGGAAGAAATCTTACAATGGAAAACTAAAGGGATGTTTACCAGTTTCATGATGTTCATACTCTCTTCTCTTCTCTTCTCTTCTATTTTTAAGGTCATGACCAAGCCAGACACCAAATTGATGTATGAGACCCCCTTGTTTGTGGGACAAGGGACCCCCTTCGCCCAACGATTTGACTAGTAAATTCTACGGAGGTATACATACCCCCCTCTGTATTTGAACTCATGACCTCTTAGGAGGGAATGCATGTTCTTAACCATTAGGCCCACTTAGGTTGTATTACATGGAGAAGATACTGAACCACATCAACATATTCTCCATAGAATTATGTTGTGATAACCATATCTTACCATTTCTCCTGTCTCTGTGTACTCCTATGCCCAAGATTTATTTTATTTCTTCTATATCCTTCATCTGAAACATCTTGGCCAACTGAGCCTCTAACCTGCTAATATTAAACAGTATTTGGCTTGCAATAAGCATATCATCAACATATAATACTAAGAAAATGAATGTACAATTTTCCAAACTTTCAAATTAAACACAATGGTTATATTCACTTCTTAATAAATTTTGGCTCACCATGAAAATATATAATATCATGTACAATTTCCTAGGTACCTTTAGGCCATACAATGATTCTATGAGTTTGCAAACAAATCTCCCTTTGCGATCATAAAAAACTGTTGATTGTTCCATGTACATATCTCTGCTAGTGATGATTTTGTGGGAAGTAGGATCCCACAATATACATCCCTTAACTCCATCACTGTAATCAACATAGATATAAAACCTGCAGAAATTCAAAGATTGAAAGTCTGAAAATAACTTGTGGCTTGCCAGTACCTACAACCCTAGCCCTTTCTTGTTCATGTGGCCCAGTCACTTATGTCATAAACAAGTAGGTTCACTTTCTTTCTTAGAAACTGCTACTACTTCACTTGTTTCAGTTTTTCCTTCCATCTTATACATATTTCCAATCTTTGTTTCCTTCATAACCATTAAACTTCCCTTGAACACTTACAATTCTCCACCTTGGCCTATAAACTTATGACCACCAAAATCCAACACTCCTAGAGAAATTATTTTTTTCTTTAGTTTAGGCACATGTCTAACATTAGTTAATGTCCTTATAATACGATCAAACATTTTAATTTTCACGTTTCCAATCCTGATAGTATTACAAGAATTATTATTAGCCATAAGAACAAATCCACTAGCAACTACTTGATAAGAGGTAAAACAACTTCTATGTGGGTAAATATGGTGTGAAGCAAAAAATTCTAAAATCCTTTCTTCATAATATTCAGAAACATTACTAATTTACAGGACTTCATCAATCATACATGGACATGATTCAACCAGATTTCCCTCCATTTTAGAGTCTTCCTTGGAATTTCTTTAGTTCAGGCACATGTTTAACATTAGTTAATTTCCTTATAATACGATTAAACATTTTTATTTTGACACTTTCAACCCCAACATTCTTACAAGAATTATTATTACCCATAAGAACAACACCACTATCAACTACTTGGTAATAAGTAAACCAACGTTCTACTTGAACCCTCTCCCCTTTCTATGGACCGACCTCTAGCACCAATGCTTATAGTGTGGAGATTTCAATACTTGATTTTCTCCACACCTCCTCAAGCAACAAAGCTCCAACAACAGTATCAAATTCAAGAGTCTCGATTGTACTAAAGCTAATGGAAGTGACTAGATGATCCCAAGATTCAGGAAATGAACAAAACAATGTTACTGCCTTATCTTTTTCATCAGGTTTAACATCCATACTATTCAAATGACATATAATATTATTAAACATATTCAAATGATCTGCAATTTTCGCACCTTCTCTCATTTTTAAACGGTATATGTTTTGCCTATTCAAGCAAATTTGATTCATCAAGGGCTTTGTCATATAAAGGCTCTCCATCTTGCTCCATAATACTTTTGTCATTTCTTCTCCAATAATGTTAAGCAAGACATCATTGACAAGACATAACTAAATTTTTCTGAGGGATCTAGCATTCAGGTCTTCCCACTCTTTATTAGTCCTAGATGCAATTTTTTTTATATTTCCATTTAATGCCTTATGCAACCCTTATTGTATTAACAAATCTCGCATCTTAAGTTTCCACAATTTGAATTTACTTTTATCATTAATTTTTTCAACTCAAATTTAGCATTTGTCACATTTTCCATTAGTTCTACACTCAGGCCCTCTCTTCAAATGATTTTTTTTTTTTTTTTTAATTCCACACTTTAAACTTCAATAATATATAAATAATATATATATATATATATATTTAAAAAAAACTTCACCAAAAAAATTGAGACTTTTCATACTCTTTCTGAAAAACAAACTTTGATTTTTTTAATTATAAACTCAAATAAAATTAGGACCTTCATGAAATTAGAAGTCTTTCACAAAGGGTTTTTCCCTTCATAAAAGAAATGAAGCTCTTCCACGAAAAAATGAGGTGGCTCGCAACTTTTTCACCAAACCCGACCTCCACGGGGGTTTATCGACTCCTCAATAGTCCTTGATGGATCCACGAGAGTTTTCCTTCCTTGAAGAATCAATAGAAATAGTCCTTTCTACCTCCACAAGGTTGATAAACTCTCTTGATAGTCCTTGTTTCCTCCTTTTGCTCTACAATTGTGCAGGCTCTACAATTTTTCGTCTCCACAAACTAGCAAAACCACAACCTCTTCTCACTCTGCAATCACTCGACCTCTTCTTGCATTGAAATTGGTCCTCTCTTTCACTGCTTGGAAAGTAGTCACATTGGATTTCTCCTTCACGATGAACCCTCGACTCAATCTTTATGTCCTCTGCACATGGAAAAATGAGTATCCTGAGTACCTTCGACAATAGACTTTGGATTCAACTTCTTTTATTTCCAGGAAGTTCTTTAATTGATCCACTCGATTTATTTTCCTTGGGATCTCCTTGAATAATGGCTAGGGTTTCAACTTTGTCACTCCTCCTCACACACAAATAGACTTAGCCCTTCCTTCATCAATTCAAATTTACTTAACCTTTTCTTTGATACCACTTGTTGGTATTCAAGAGCATGAAAAAATAATTAAATGCAAGAAATATAACAATATAGACAAAAGAAACACTCATATAACATACGTGATTTACATGGTAAAAACCTGATGACGTGTCAAGGAAACGTCCACGGGTCAAGGTATCAATATCTCTTATTATTCAATATTGGCTTACAATCAGGATTGCAACCTTACAAATGCCCATCAAGTCTTCATGGATATATACAACATAGGTTATATCGTTACATTAGTTCAAGAACTTGCTTTGGTTACAGTGGTTCTTGACTACCTCCATTATACGAACTACCAAACATTTACTATAAGCAAATTTTCATTATTATCATAACTAATTATTGTCATAATTCCAATAGTCTCAATCTCTTGTACGCATAATTTGTTTTTGTTTCCAAGCCCTTCAAGTGTCCTTATATGAGAATCTTAACAAACAATCTTAAAGGTGCATTTTTTTCTCTATTAATCAACACTTTCCAGCATGCCAGATTTGCTTGCTTCTCCTAAATGCAAGAAATTGTAGAACTTGAGGGAAATAAATACAAGGTTTTCACCCAAAGAAAAGGAGATTGTTAGATTTTCTTAGTCAGATGTAAGATCATTTTCATTGCAATAGTTTCATGGTTCCAATTAACAACATTAATATGGAAAATTCTCTCAAATTACTTCGACATTCTGATTCTCGAGTTTAAGATTACGCTATTTCTATTATGTTTAAATAAATATATAGAATATAGTGATTTAAAATAAAACGTTACATTGAAATGGAGATCATACAATGGTGGAAGTTGCAAATAACTTTCATTTACATATACAATATTCTAATTTAAAATAAAATATTATAGTAAAAATCATATATGCCTCTTTACTCTTTATTGAAATGAAATTTATGTAATTCAATTTAGATCCATATTAACCAATTATATATCAAAGGTAGATGGGGATCAAGATCAAATATCTTGAGGCGAGAACCTTTTTTAGAGTGCAAAACTTGAGGACAGATTTACACCTAGAGAGATTGGATATAGACTGGTATATACATATAAAATCATAGTTTCCTATTATGCCCTCATATCCACGTTTCCACACTTTCAGAAAGAACTTGCACTAGAATTGAAATTCATTATGAGGAGAGGATCAAAATTGAAATCAGTAAAATGTTAATAGCATAAATAAGAACAATGGTTAATAATGAATCTTAAAAAATGGGAAAATTCAAATGATTAGTGGATTTAAGGAGAAGGATAAAAAATTAAACACAAATTTTCACAATTTTGTTAATTTCTTTTAAAAAATTATACTTTATTTATGAATATTATTGACCAAAATATGCCAGCTATAAGACTTTTATTTGTAATATGATATATCATATTACAATGTAATATGTGTTATATAATATAACACACATTGTGTGTTATATTATATACCATGTGTATGTTATATAATATAACACAAGATTGCTATTTTTTTATTATCAGCATCTGCCCAAATAATATCCCCGGGTTATAAAAACACTTCAGTGTATAAATAAATCTTAAAAATGAGAAAACATTTTGTAATTTCTAAGGATACGATGGAACAGATGAATCTACATCCGCATCAATGATTATGATTCAATTCCCTTACAAAACACCGAAATTAGTACCCCAAATCTATGAACGTGTGTATGCAAAAATTACATATTACGTATGCAAGATTAGAAAAGTGAGAAGTATGTGAAATATAGACTTCTATTACAAAGGTGAAAGGTGATTATATAGCTCTAATATTCAAAACTATCTAATGCTATACTATTCCCATCAAATCAAACAATGAAATCATTTTACTATAAAAATTAAATAAAAAGACAAATGCCAAAATTTAAAGATCGTCATGCTCAATCTTAAATGTTTCAAACTAAACTACAATATATGTTGATTAACGTTTACTGAGATGTTTTCCTATGTTAGTCCAAAATGTTTGCGGCCCAAATGGCCAAAATCCTACTATTGTTACAGGCATATCGGTTGTACTCTATGCAGTAGCCAATCTTTATGGTGCGCAAACAATTGTCCGTGTCCACTCAACATGATTCAAGGTAAAGGTGTGCACCCCTACTTTCATTGTATGGGTCTTCATCCTGCCACAATAATCAATATCCAGATGTTTGTGTCATAGTGAAGGGAACAATTTAGCAACCAAATTTCACTATCTATATAGTTCTTGTCTTGTTTACCCTTTTTATAATCTTCAAGCCATCTCTCTTCTTTAAAGGGAATCAAACATTTTTCAATTCTTTCCAACATTTATCTCAAGAAGCCCGGAAGGGTCAACTAACCTAAACAAATAAAAGGAAAAAATGACAAGAAAAACACATATTACAAATGCATATAAGACTGAAGGAAAGAACAGATCACAAATACAAGAAGACATGTCATGCATGGCAAGGAAAAAACATATGACAAATAATTAGGGGGTTTATAGACTTTATCATTTCAATCTTACCTCAACTTGAATTAATTGAGAATTTAAAAAGTATTTAGAAATTAAAGGAGCTATGATAGATTTGCCAACAATTAAAATTGCAAACCCCATAACAATCATAAATGTGTAAAATTGGGTCCTTAAAAACACAACCGAAATACACGATGTAGGATCATAGTGCCCAACATTCTTAGAATAATATCAAGTTATTTTTATATTGTTATGATGATGCTAGTGCCCTCATGAACTTGGGCACATTGCATGAGATGAAACCTAACTATATAAAGGGATTTTCATTAAGAAATTTACCATAAGTGGTACCTACTCTCCCTCACATTGATATAAAACATGTTGCATTCATGAATTCAAGCTTGATCTTTTCAAAGTAATTTATACAAGAATGCACTTTTTTTATCATTTTCTTACCAATTTGTTTATAGCTTGTACTTGTTTCTTCACTCTGTTTTTTGGGTTTTTTTTGGAACATAGCTAATATGATTAAACCCATAAAATACCTTAATGTATCTCTCTTTCAGGTTATGCCACCTTGCAACTATTAGAAAAAACACAAGAGGGAATAAAATGGTGAAGCAATAGCACTTCTTACCTTTTTCAGGCAATAGAAGTTGCCTTTGGCATTATTAAAATTTCTTAATATGAGGTTTTTCTTACCACCCAATTGAAAGCATTGCTGAAAATATCTGGCTATTCCTCATACCCAACTAAAACCCATTTCAACCCACAAAAATTAAGAAAATAAAATCAAATCTACCATCATCTCAAAATTCGAGACATATTCCCCGATACATAAATTAGATTCATATATTAATTCTCAGAAGAAGGGAGGGAAATCCTTACCTTTTTAATCCCTTATCAGATTTCCCTTTAACACTGAAACTTGACTAACATTGATAGCCACTCATATAATTTATTCTGGCCTTGCTTTTACTTCTTGTTTCCTTGTCGAATACCCATTGCCCCTACCAATCTTCCAACTGCATATTTTTTTGACTAAATCCAAAGCATAGTTCTTGCTTCCTTGTCGAATACCCATTGCCCCTACCAATTTTCCAACTGCATATTTTTTTCACCGAATCCAAAGCATAGTTCTATTCCACAAAGATATATTCCATTCCAATGTTAAATATAACATATGCATTTCAAAACATTCTTGTCCTTATCAGGATTTATAGCCAACTTTACATTGAAAGATATTTCATATTATATTGGTTCATGTCTTTTCCACAATGAATTAATAAGATAATGCGAGTTAAATATGGATTTTGTTGAACCCAACGATGGAAGGATAGGTGGTAAAGAGATGGAATTATCGAAACAAGGAATGAGATGAACATATGTGCATGTGATGGAGTTAAATCTAGATTTTATTGAACCTACGACTCGAAGGATAGGCAGTGTAGAGATGGCGCTCTTGAAACGAGGACTGATATGAAAATAGGTATAGGTGGAAGAGTCAGATCGGATTCATGGTCGTTTAATGGATCTGACAAGCATGAACGAAATAAAATGGTTGCAAAAACATACCCCTCTATAATGAAATGGAGTAGGCTAACATGGGAGCAATCTTCCCTCCCAAGTGTCCTTACTCTGGCAGGTCCTCTGGCGCTGGTGATTCCTCCATTGTTTGATGCCCATCCCATATCATACATCTACCTCAACAACTTGTTATCCTCTAGTCCATTCATAAATTGGCCTCTATTTTCTATCTTTTCATATATTAACCATGGTTAACTATCAATACATGTATTCGACGGAGGAGGAGGAGCCTTACAGGGTTTCGAAACTGAGACATAGTTGGAGGGCTGAAGCACTGGATCGATAAGTTGAAGAGGAGAGGTCGAAAATTGATGGGTTATGTGGTTCTGATTTGGTTTCTTTTTATGACCTGCGAAGGAAGGATATACTCAATTTTTTGGAAAGAAGTTTAAGTGAAATATAAAATTTCTCCTCTCAAGCAATCAGAAGGATCGAAAGGAGGTCCAGTAAGCTTGCTTGGACCGCTGGCCCTGATAATCTGTGCATTCACATTATTTTTTGGATCATTTCTCCTTGGAAACAACCCTACGAGATCCCTTACACGTATTCGGGGGAGGAGGAGGAGCCTTACGAGGTTTCGAAACTAAGACATAGCTGGGGGGTGAAGTGTTGGACTGAGAAGTTGAAGAGGAGAGGTAAAAAATTGATGGATTATTCAGTTCTCATTTGGTTACTGTTGTCACCTTATACACACCTGGGAGACTTGGAAGAAATCTTCAATCCACTCAGTGTGTCCTTGGGGGCAAGTGAGAGTTAAGGTGAAGTCACCTAATCCTCAACTCCTCCGTCTAGGCCAACTCCTAGCGAAGCCAAGAGGGGTAGTCCCTAACAAATATACTAAGGCTTGAACTAATCTAAGTATGAGAAAAGAATCTAGGAGTTTATTCTTTCATTAACCAACATAAAGAAAAAGTATACACAGATCAATTATTCACCACGAGATATATCAAACATATACTTGCATAAAAAAGATACTTAAGACACAATTGTTAGATGCAAGTAATTCAAAATCTCTTCCACGTATCTCAGGTGTGTATAAGGTAGCAACAATTACATTTTATGGGCTGCGAAGGAAGGATATACTCAATTTTTTGGAAAGAAATTTAAGCGAAAAAATGACCTCCTCTAGGGGAATCAGAAGGATCAAAAGGAGGCCCAGTAAGTTCTCTTGGACAGTTGGCCCCGATAATCTGTGCATGCACATTGTCACTTGGAATATGAATGGCAAGGTACACATATCTATATTTTCCCATTCTCTCATGCCCCTTTAATATGAATGGTATTTTTGAAAAATTACATTGCCTAACGCACTTATATTTAATATTAACAGAAGATTTGTTTGATTTATTTAAAATAAATATATTTTCATTTAACTATAGACGGAGTCAGATTTTGACAACATAATGCATAGTTCTCTAAAAGATCTTTCCAATTGGCTATCACACGCCTAAAACTGAGATCATATGCAAAAGTTACAACCCCGAGAAGTTAATGTACTAACTTACCCCAACAAGGCCCACATGAGTTTTGGTGCTTCATCTCTTAGGGTTAGGTTTTTGTATGTCTAGGGTTTTGGCATTCATGTTTATCATCAAAAGGCCTTCAAAGCCTCGTTGTAATGATCTTCTAGTGAATAAGCGTAGTCATCACATATCTTTTCAGAGATAAAGCTGCCACCATTCTAGTGAGTCTTGCACTCTATATTTTTATAGTCTTTGTACATTTATTTCATTAATAGAGATCATGTATAGTTGTATTTCTCTATTTCTGACAATTTTTATATGTATTTCATTGTAATATCTCTACTTTCATTTCGTTTCAAAAATAATCCGGATCACCCACCTTCATAATGGTGTTATGTTTTATCTATTGTTACCCCCCACCCCCACCCTCATAATGGTGGGGGGTAATATTAGAGAGTGGGGTGAGAGTAATATTAAAGAAAACATAACATGTTTTCTCTAATATTACCCCCACCCCCTTCATAAAATAGTAACTAACTTTTCTTCTTGGTAATAATATGTTCTATACATTTATATAATGTGTTTTTTTACACATTATTCATTAGGTATTGTTTCATATATTGTGTCCATGTGGAAATGGGAAAATAACAATGCACGTTTTAATTTTGTCCATGTAAGAGAATCATTATATTGAATGAAATGTATACATTGTTTATAGAAATGCATCGTAGAAAAATACATTTTGTAAAATGTATTTAGTTCTTGTAGAAATGAAAGATGTTAATATTTAGTTTAATTTGTTTCATAAAATTTGTCAAAATTATTTAATGAAATGTATCTTTAGTTTAAAGAAATGTACTATTAAGAAAAATATACTAGCAACAAAAGCATTCTACTTAATGGGTGTATTCTTAGTTTAGATAAATGTATTGTTATGAAAAAGTGAAAAATAATAAGAAGTTTAAATTATTAAATAAAAATATAAAAAAATTACAATTATTTTTTAAGCAATGTGGAGTATCACAATTATTTGATTTTTATAAGCTAGTTTTAATTGGGATTCCTTATTAATCGTTATAAACTAGTTTTATTTAGGATTCCTAAATAATCGTCCTTGGATTTTTGAGTAAATTCTTACCTACTTTTCTTTTCTTCCTCCAATCTCCTCTCCTTTGTATCTCTACTTCTTCCTTTGATTCCACTCTCTTCTTCTGTACTCTCCACTCATTTTCCCTACTTGCATTCTTATCCTCTTATTTTCTCTTCATAGTGAAACATGGTTAGTTGAGGGAATGCAAAAAGGAACCCTTTTTTTGTCTAATATGTAAAAAAATATATATAAACTTTCATCAATGTTGATAACAATGTTTTATTGTGTGTAACATATATAGAAGCATATACCTAAAGGTCTACATGAATGTATATATATAAAAAATAATAATCAAATATAGAGAGGTTGGGAGGCCTAGTGGGTGGATCACGTGTGAATGGCTTGACTAGATGGTGAGTAGGTTAGAGGTCAATGGTTAGTTGTGTTAAATTTTACCTTATGTTAATTAACAATTAAATGTAGATCATAGGTCAGTATGGGTTAGAGGGTTACTAAGGTTAGTGGGTGGGAAATTAATGTACTAAGGGATTAAGGTTAGTGGGTGGGACATTAATGTATTAAGAGATTAAGGAATAATGGTCCAATGTGGGCTATATATGGGCTAATGGGTTACTAGGCTTAGTGGGTTGGACATTAATATATTAGGGGATTAAGGATAATGACCTAATGTAGTTAATATGGTCAACCATGGTAAATATAGCCAATATACTTAAGATGATCAATATGGTAAACCATGGTCAATGGTTGTCAATATAGGTAATGAGGGTTAGGAGGCTTATGAGTTAGGGGATTAGTGGGTCGGGTGCATAATGGGTCAATGGGTTAAGTTTAGATGTTAAGTAAGTTAGTAAAGCAAAGGAGTAGGGCTTAGTGTATTTATGTGGTAAAGATGCTTGAAACCATGGCCAATAATGATCAACAAGATGTTAAACCATAGTCAATGTGGTTAACCATGGTCAATATGGTCAACAAGGGTGATAGAATTAATGGATGATTTGGGGGATTAGTGGGTGATAGAATTGATGGATGATTTGGGGGATTAGTGAGTTAGGTGGTCGATGGGTTAGTGACTAGGGTGTCAGTGGTCTAGGGGGTTATTGGGGTCAGTCACTTAGGAATTTCATGGGTTTGTTCATCAACCATGGAATTTCATGGGTTTGTTCATCAACCATGGTTAAACATGGTGAATATGGTTGATGATGGTTAGTTTTAACATGGTGAAAGAAATTCACAATTCTTTTAATGATCATGGAGATTTCATTTATAAATCTAGAGTGCATTTAATGAGACATTTTTACATAAAGATTGTAATAATTTGTAGTATAATGAAATATTTCTTGTCCATGGTAAATTGTTTTCCAAATTACAGTGCTCAAGAAAACCCCTAGATACTTCCCCTCATTTTGAAGATGGAGACTCAAAGCCAAATGGAATTGGCATCCATACTAAACTTTTATACCCTCAAAATATAAATTTTTAAATTTACACAATATAATTGAAAGACCACACACTAAATATCACAAGCATATATAACATACTTTATATAAATTTATAAAACATATCATTCTTAAAAAAAAATTATTTATAATTATTATTAGCTCAATTATTATAATTTTTAAATTATTACAATAATTAACAAAATCATATCACAATATATTTTTGAATAGCATAAAGATAAAACTATATTAACATTAAACTTTGAAGTAAATTTAATCAATGTTGATGAAGTGGTTCAAATTTACAATAAGTTGTTATTGTCCTTTTAAATGGAGATCACAAGTTGCTGAGTAGGTTTCCGTTTATCGTATGTACGGGAACTCGGATAGTTTAATAGACAAAAATGGAATAATTAAGTATAAGTATAAACAAAATATGACATATAATGCCATAATAATAAGTGAAATTTAATTTGAAAATCATAATTAGTCATAGTTTTACATAAGTTACACTACTACATGGAAAAAAGATAGATTAATTTTAGAATCTTAAACATGAATTTAAGAAGAAAAATATTTGTAAACAAAATGGTCTAAGAAATTAGTTTTTTTTATAATTTTTCCACCTAATTTTAGACATCCATTATATATGTCATCTCCATGCCAAACTATGAGGCCACCAACTAGAAATAAATTGGTGAAGGACTCTTAGGTCACTCACCCAAACCCAATTTTTCTCAAGCTTAGCTCAATTGTTTACCATAGACCACTACAAGCAACCATCTACCCAACATAGCCTTGGCATGCTCTTCCATTGCCCCACACAACACAAGGAATAAATTTCCCTTCTCTTCTCGATAGTATCTCATGAATATTCATCCCTCTAGTGCTCTTCATTGTGCGCAAAAGAGTCCAATTTGATGTCTACATTCAGTAATAACCTAGTTATAGAGTTATACCATATCTATTAAGCACTCAATGAAGAGTAATCTAAGGGGAAAGGGATGGTTTCCTAGATAACCTAGCCTCTACGCTCCTCTGCAACCTTCCATGTCTCTTCTCAAGTCCACCATCTTCATTTCCACATTTCTATTTGGTCTTCTACAGGTTTGAATTTTAGTCCCTCACTTGAAACATAGCTCCAAAACTTTAGAGGTGCATCAACATGAGAAATGGTTTGAATGATGAGAGTGATGGTCAAAATGGGGTTGAATGAGAATTCCCTAGATCATAAGAATGAGTGATTTAGCATGAGAATGACAATAGTGTTTGAGCCAATTCAAATTAGCATGAAAGAGAGTGCAAAGGAACAAAGGAGGTTCAATTACATGTGAGGATGAAGTCTCTTACACTCCTCATGGTGTTTGTATTCAACCCTCATACCCTCATAACTATGGAAGGTGGATTTCCCCACCAACCACCACCTACATCTAATGATCAGTGGTTGAGATTCTTAATAAATAACATGCTAATAAAGAAAAAAAGTAAGAGTTAGGAAACTTAAACAACTTTAGGATACATTTATCACCTCACCTATACCTCCCTTTCCTCCTTTTCTCTAGGACTCCAACAACCAACCTTGAACCTTTATGTTAATTTTTGAAATAATATTTACATATCTTGAGTATATCATGGAAGGTCTACCACATGGTATATCAAAAGCTACTTATATCAATTTCATACCTAGACATTCATTAGTAGAGACTTGGCCTTGAGCTTCTCACTTGGAATTCATAGAAGATATTTACATCATATACATGAGGCATTATTTTACCTAATTTAGCATGGCTTGACTCCCATCAGTATAAACACTTATTTACAATTTGTACATAATTTGATCCAAAACATCCAAAGGATAAACACTAGAAGGTCACAAAGTTATTGATTAAATCAACCATAATGTCATGCCTTGCATTTCATATTTATATTTTTCCAGAAGTATTTTAGAGGTTTTTTTTTTAACTTTTTGAAAATAGTGCCATTAGTATCACCTTTTTCTTTTCAAGTTCTTTTTTAATTAATGCCAATGTAGCAATTTGTTTCTTTTGTTTTCACTGAAATGGTAAATTTATATCAAAATAAAAGTTCCCCGAGAGGCAGTAAAATGTACATAGAGTTTCCAAAAATTGTCAGGATTACTGAGAGATATCCCCATAGCATAGACCAACCATTCATAGTTTTCAAAACATGCTTAACGAGAGACTTGCATACATAATCAGACCCAAAATTTCTTATAGTGAAAACTATGTAAAATACACCTAGAAAAAATCAAGATAGAGTCTCCATTACATTGATGGAGGGGGGTTGTTTTTTGAGGCCGAGATGACTCTTTTTTTTCACGCGAAAAAAACAATTTCACTGTTATTCTTATTAGAATCAAATGAAACCTTTGGTTTACATAAGAAGTGTCTTCCATGAATAGGAATTCTCTTTCATCTATGACAGATTTTATCTGTGATGTTCTTTGATTACTTTGTATGTCTTAAACATCTTATGACCTACTTGTTGTTTCTATATAGAACCTTTTTATAGGATTTTCATTTTCTTGGATCTAACAATAGATCCTTTATTAGTTTCTTCATAAAATAACCATCCGAAGGGTTCCTTGAGGGCCTTTTTGGACAATCTGTCAGCTTCTTTATTGAAATGTCTATGGATTTGCATGAAATTTATCATTTCATAGCCTTTCTTGAATGTTCTGATCTTTTCCTTTCAATGTCTGAGATAATTTAGATCCATATTGGATTTCTCATTTATCCAGTCAATGGTGACCTTTGAGTCGCCTACTACCATTAGTTTTTTAATTGACCAATGTGTGGAGATTAACAGGATTCCCCACAATCCCATCATCTCATCTTTCATGTTGTTCCCTATACCTCCAGCAAAAAGTGGTTTGATAGAATGGCTGGAAGATAGTTTTAAAAAAATTACGATGCCGCAATTATTATCTATTGAAGCACTGTCAAAAAAGCCTATAGGGTTATTGTTGAAGTAGGTAGGGTTCAATAAGACCTCTAATTTGTCTTCTTCTTCTTGGTATGGGTGTTCTTTGATGTATTGAAGAGTTTTTTTGTGTATCCAGGACGAGATGACCCTGTCCGTTGAGGGTGGCAAGGATTTAAGTTCTAGGAGGAGAGATGAGAGGGCATGGGTAGAGCCTACCTCAGATTCGAACCGAATCCTCATTTTTCTTAAAGGTGATGGACTTTGTTTTATCTCTTGTCATATGACTAGAGTATCCATTGTCGATAACCCACTTATCCTTATTCTTCTAAGCACAAACAGATAATTTTATTTCTTCTTTTCTCAACCTCTTTTCATTATATGTGAAACTTGCTTGAGATTACTTCTCCAATACTTTGCTATATGTCCAAAATTATTGCACTTATAACATATGATGTTGTAATTTAAAAAGAGGGAGAATTAATTGTAATTTTTCCTTGAGAATCCTGAGTATCCAACCATATTACCAATTTAACGAGAACTTTGTGGAGTTCTCCATTTTTCAAGGGTCACTTTTTTTACCTCGTTTTTAAAAATGGTGCTACCCTTAGCACTACCCTCCCTTTTTAGGTGGTATTTTGATATTTAAATTTTCATCCATAATATTTCCACAATATTTTTTTTAAATGCTTATTTTTCATCTATTTTCAAAAATTTTAATATTTTTTTTTTCAACTGTGTTTTTAGTCATTTCTTCATACTTCTTTTTGAATCTTAAAAATATTTTTTACCATTTACTTTTTTAAAATTAATATTTTCACATAATT
>JASDQU010245302.1:91473-106981 GCA_032191745.1 Picea mariana | reverse complement strand
GGGGGAATGAATATTTAATGTATAGTCTTGAATTATGTTTTTTTTTTTTTTTGACAAAGGGCTCAAATTCTGAACTGGCAACGCCGGGTTAGGGGAATTGTTTAAGTATTTATTTAGGTGTTGATGACTTAGGGCTATTTAGGCTGACTCCTTCATCCACATTATTGCGACATGCCCTTCAGGACGCACCACGTGCTCCAAGGGTTCCACTCGCCTCTTGAGTTTCTTTTGTGCGACGTGCCCTTCAGGATGCACCACGTGCTCCAAGGGTGCCACTTGCCAACTGAATTTCTTTTGTACGACGTGCCCTTCAGGATGCACCACATGCTCCAAGGGTGCCACTCACCAACTGAACTGATTGATAGACATCTATAACCCCTGGAGTCAACACTCCGCCAAGTGAACTTGTGGGAGACTAAGGGTTCTAAGGAATAAGGCCCCCACCTTATTACGCGCCCCTTAGAATCATCATGAGCGACTGTCGCAGTCTACCCTCACGACATCGTGGATCCTCTCGAAATAGGTAATCGTTAACCTACAGTTCGAGCCACGATGGGAGTGCTAGTAGGCGATGGCAGGGTTGCTGTCCACCCCTCTCCCTCAACCTCTCTGGAATCGTGTGTGGCCCCTTTACTCCATATGTGAGTCTGGTCGGCAAGCTATCGTCAGCCTGCATCATCAACAATCATGTCAGAAATGTCAACATCAAATCATCAAATCAAATGAAACACCACAGTAAACATATCAACCCAAAAGCACACTCCCTGACTGAGTCCGGAGTCCAAGGGGGTTCTATCGATGCCTCTGCATCCTCAAGGTCAAAAGCCCTGCACACTCAATAAAACTGAGTCAATAGCACCTATCTACATCAAATAGTAACACATCATTTCGTCTGTCAATCGCATCATAATCAAGTAATAATGGTCTAACATCATAAAAGTCCAGATCACTTGCGAGCAAGTCTCCTCAAATAATAAGTTTTCTCCATGCGCTAGAGCGGGATGTTACACCAAGGTAAACTATCACTGTCCCTTATCATTTAAAAACACTGTCAATGTATTAAAATGAAGTAGTAAATATATATGAAGCATAGAGATTAAACATAATCATAATGGCTAAGCTAGATACTGGAAATCACTACCCATTCATTACAAGAATTCATTGAAATTTGCCATTACGAAAATAAAAAATTTGCCATAAGAAAATAAAAAAAATAAAATTCACGCTGTTCAATAATACCAAAACCGTTGTCTCTAAATAAGTTTTTTGTCTATCTTTGATATTGTTGTCTAGTGAAATATGTGAGATTCCTATATATTAAAAGGTGCTAAGGCTGTCTGTCATATTATATATTAAATTCGCAGTATGTATCTCTGTGTATAATCAATCCGCTACCAACATGTTGGGTATATGATATTGAAAACTCTACAATATTAAAATGCTACCATAATGGTGGGTAATAAGATATTCAAATATTAAATCGCTACCAGAATGCTGGGTAATAATCACTAATAATGTTGTTCATTATACACTATAATATTGCTGTCTATTATTATACATAACACATATAAAAATGTTGTCAATTATAATTATGGTTACTGTCAACGCTGTCATACCATCAAATTACTGTCAATATTTAATGTCGGTATATTAATTAAAAAACTGTCAAAAATCAAGGGGGATTCACTGCCAATACACAGACATAAACACATCTACTACCTGGTCACAACGCATCCACACCTTCTATCAAAATTCACGGTCATTCAATGTATAAACCTGCTACCTTTAAATGGATAGTTTCGCTGTATAATTATCTGTGTATATCAAATGGATATCACTACAATTTCTAGAAATGTATGTATATCACAAAAGCGCTATCAATAAAACGCTTTAAATAATCACTGACCTATATGTATTAAAACGTTGTATTCAATGCTATGTATTAAAAATGTGGTGAGAGTAATTAAAACACAATCCATGTGCATGTAAAATGTAGAGTGGTTAAATGATAAAGTTGGTATGTAATACATAATACAAATGTGATCGCCGAGCAAATAAGGGTAAAAGGACGCAGTCCAAAAGTGGTCAACGCAGAGTAAAATGGGACATGTAACTGTTGATTCAGTGAGTATACAGGTAAAAGGAAGAGAAAATGAAGGTATTAAAATCCAGTCCAGAATGGTCAAAACATAGATTAAATTCACCATCAATACATATATTAAAATCGCAGTAAAATTCACATTCAATCTAAAATAAAATCATGTAATTCCACAGTCCATGAAACAAGTAAAATCACAGTCAAGACATAAATGATAAAGTTGTCATGATATAGAAGAAATCGCAGAAGGACTAAGGATAATGCTATCATGCAATTGTCACTTTCGCTGTGCAATTAATTACATTAGATTCACTACAAGTGATCACAGACAAACTAGCCAACCAAGCACTGGGATTCATCACAAAAATCACAGAAATGATACCAAACAAGGCTAGGGTTTATCAATAAAATCGTAGGAGTTAGACCATTCAAGCATTGGTTAAAATGCCCATAAATTGTAGAGATAAAGCGCAGACATTAACATATTAAAACACTGATATTTACCGATCAAGGCGCCGGGATTCATAAATCAAAACACAGAGTTTTACCAACCAAAACGTAGAAGAAATCAATCACAAGAAAGAGTAAGACCAATCGTTCAACCATGAATCGATCAACACAGAGATAGTAAGGGTAGATGGATGGGAAACAATTATCCTTCACTCATCATCCACATACATAAAAGCAGGGAATTAGAACCTATAGGTGTATTAACACTAAAGTGACGACCGTCGATTCGACTCCTGGCCGACTGCTCAGGCACGAAATGATGATCTAGAGATAAGGACGAAAGATAAAGCACAATATCTTCATAATGATCATTAAAAAAAATAGAACAGTCATAAAAATTAGGGATCGATTTGCCAAAGAAATCAATTCAAAGCAGTGAGCATAAAGCTATGATGACCTTAAGTTCTTGATTAAAAACGCTGAGTAAAACACATTTCTTTACACAATAGAATTATAGTAATGAAAGCGCAAGAAAAATAATAATCTACCATTCAAATAAACGCATGTGTAGTGTAGCCCAAGGTGACAACTCCGAGTTGTTGTCCCACGTGCTTTATCTAGCTCCTGCTTATCGACCGATGTGACTTCACTGGTACCTCCCAACCAAGACTAGGGGTACTCTTCTTTCCCTTGATCCCCCCGAGCCACAAATGGGCCACACACACTAAACCAAAGAAAAACTAGCATGCAACTCGCCTCGCAAGGTTGAGATACCACTCGTTACCCAAGCTGGGTATCCCAACTCCCACAAGATAAGTCAGTCAAGATAAAAATTCCATAGCGTAACGTTACACATAAAAGATCAGATCCATACTCCTTCTCCTCCATCCGTTTTATAGAGTTTCAAAGTAATTTCTTTCTCAAATTCCCATTTAATTTATTTTTCAGTAATTTAATTCAGAAAAACCTCCCCCATACACATGTCACCCATCCCCCTAGTTGCACCAGAAAGTAATTTCATTAATTATTTAATTACTCCTATTTCCCTCACCCACCTAAAAACATTCTTAAAATCGCTCCTTGGTGTCCCAATATTCCCTTACACATCTTAAATGACTTACGCCTTTACTAAATTCCTAGTTGAGTTCATAATTAGCAAGTTCTTAAAGGCAAGATTCCTTACTAAGTTAGACATTCAACTTTTTCCTTACGTTTCCCTTTTTCTTTATGTTTCCCCTTTTTCCCTTAGTTTCCTATTTCTTTCAAGTTTCCCTCTTTTCCCTTTTTAACTAAAACTCAAATTAGCAAGTGTAGAAAAACCACCTCTTTCTCCTTTTCCTTTTTAATTAATAAAATTTAATTAGCATAAGTAGATAAGACAATCATTTCCCTTTTAAAATTTTAATCCTGCAATATAATTTGATTTTAATAAATTAATTGGATTTCTTACCCCCTTCTCGTTACATGTTTAACTATGATTATTAATTTTGACCACACGTGTCACTTAGACCTAGATTTTAATTTCCTAGGCTGAGCGACATTTTTATTAAGGAAATTGTTTTTAAACATTACTTGATACATCATTTGTTCTAAGGTCGTCTAGGTTTATTCACTTACCAGTTAAAAATGTGACGTGCCGTTCAGGATGCACTACATTCTCCAAGGGTACCACTCGCCACTTTCTGTTTTCCTTACGTGACGTGCCCTTCAGGATGCACTACGTGCTCCAAGGGTGCCACTCTCCTCTTTCTGCTTTTCTTGCGTGACATTCCCTTCAGGACTCACTACGTGTTCCAAGGGTGCCACTCGCCTCTTTTCATTTTTGTTGAGCGACGAGCCCTCAAGACACACTATGTGCTCCAAGGGTGCCACTCGCCTCTTGAATGACTTGGTAGACATCAAAAACCCCTGGAGTCAATACTCTACCAGGTGATCTTGTGGGAGACTAAGGGCCTCCAAGGATAAGGTCCATTCCTCATTGCACGCCCCTTAAAATCATCGTGAGAGACTATCGCAGTCGGCCCTCACGACATCGTGGGTCTTCTCGAACTAGGTAATTGTTAACCTACAGTTCACGACATGACAAGAGTTCTAGTAGGCTGTGGCAGGGTTGCTGTCTACACCTCTCCCTCAAAGTCTCTGGTTGTCATGTGTGACCCCTCTATTCCACATGTGAGTTGGGTCGGCAAGATATCGTCATCCCACATCATCAACAAATCATGTCAGCAATAATAATCAATCATCATAACATCTAATCAGATGTACATATGTCATATCAAACAACAATAAAATCCCAATAGTCCACTCCTTGACTTGATCTAGAGTCCAAGGGGTTTCATCGATGCCTTTGCATCCTCGAGGTCCAAGGTCCTGCACACTTAGGAGAACCCAGTCAATAGCACCTGTCTATGCAAATACACAAAATGACATATCATCATAGCCATAATGCCTCATAATCATAATCAAACAACCAATAATATAATAATCCAGATCACTTGTAAGCAAGTGTCCTCAAAGAATAAGTTTGATCAATGCGTGCAAGAGAGGGATGTTACATACACCCCCTCTTGGTATAAACTTTGTCCCAAAGTTTCACAGTATGTAAGTGTCAAAATAATGCGTATCATAGTATCATAAGTCTATCTATCAAAAAAAAATTGAAACCGCTGGCGCATATCATATGCGTCCTCCCAGGTCACCGAGTGTGAACTATAGTTGTCCCACTAGACCTTGACCTGATCTACTGTTTGATGCCTTAGTTGTCAAATGCAATGATCCAGGATTGGCTCTGCCATGAGTGCACCCTCGTTTGATACCTGTAAGGAACTCATGTCAATAACATGTGTAGGATCACTAATATAGTGTCTCAAAACAGATACGTTGAAAACATCATGCATATGCCTCAAAGAATCAGGCAAGTCTATTCGATAGGCCACGGGCCCCTTCTTCTCCACAATCTCGAAAGGTCCCACAAACCTAGGAGAGAGTTTAACACCATTTCCAAACTTGATCGAACTCTTATGTGGTTTTACCTGGAAGAAGACTCGATCGCCAACTTTGTAACTACTATCGACACAATGCGCATCAACATAATTATTTTGCCAATCCCACGCTTCTTTGTTCCTTTGTCTTATTGTTTGCATTTTATCTTCCATTTCTTGGATCACTTTTGGTCCCACCAGGACCCTATCCTCAAGCCGATCCCAACTCAAAGGTGTCTGACATAGTCACCCATAAATAAACTTGAAAGGCTCCATCTTAATAGTGCTTTGGTAACTATTGTTATATGTGAATTATACCAGTGGCTCGAATTCTTCCCAACACTTATGTTGGTCCATCACGTACATGTGCAACATGTCTTCCAAGACTTGGTTTGTTCGTTCGGTATGCCCATCTTTCTCTGGGTTATATGCAATACTAAAGTTAAGTTGGGTTCCAAAGGCCTCTTGGAAACTAGTCCAAAATCATCCAGTAAAAACTGATCCTTGATCGAATATAATCCTCTTAGGCACGCCATGCAACCTCACAATCTCACTGATGAAAAATCTAGCTATGTCAGGTGCTTGATACGTCGTATGCATAGGAATAAAATGAGCACTCTTCATCAAAGTGGCAACTACCACAAAAATCATGTCGTGTCTCCTTTTCGTCAGTGGCAATCCAACAATGAAATCCATCGAAATGACCTCCCATTTCGATTCTGGAATAGCGTGAGGCTGTAGTAATCCTACTGGATGTCTATGTTCAGCCTTCACCTGCTGACATTCTAGGTATCTGGCCACATAGTTGACTATGTCTACCTTCATTCCTTTCTAGAAGAATAAGGGTTTAAGGTCCGCCCTCATCTTCGTGACTCCCAAGTGAGCCATGTACACTACTTTGTGAGCCTTGTTTAGGATCAAACTCCTCAACTCGTCATTCAGTGGTATGTAAATTTGATTTTTAAATACCAATAATCCATCGTCAGCAAATGTAAATCCTTTAAATCTTGGTACCATCATTATGTTTTGTCTGATAAAATACTTGACCTCTTTGTACCAGTCATCGTTGCATTGTAAAGTTATAATCTTTTCATGTAGATTCATCTAAAGAGTCATCACTGAAAATATGTGCGGTCTCTGACTCAACGCATCAACCACTCTATTCATTGTTCCCTTTATGTAAATAATCTAGAAATCATACTCGCTAACCAATTCTGACCAATGCCATTGTCATGCATTCAGGTCGCTCTGTGTAAAGATGTGTTGTAGTCCACAATGGTTTGTTTTCAGTTCAAATTTTCGCCTATAAGGTAGTGTCTCCAAACTCTCAAGGCATAAAAAATGGCTAACAAATCCAAATCACGCGTCACATAGTTCTCCTCATGCCTTCTCAACTTTCTCGAGATGTAAGTGATCACTTGACCGTCTTGCATCAAGACTTCACCTAAGCCTTCCTTGGATGCGTCAATGCATACCAAGAATTCCGCGTCCATGTCAGGGACCTTCAGTATTGGTGTCGTTGTCAACAACTCTTTGAGCCTCAAAAATTACTCCACACATTTATTAGTTCAAACAAACTTCTTGTTCTTCTTCTGCAATTCTGTGATCGAATTTGCTATCTTCAAAAATCCCTCGACGAATCGTCGATAGTATCCTACTAAACCCATGAAGCTACGCATTTCCGGGACATTCGTCAATGCAGGCCATTCCATAATAGCCTCGACCTTTGCTGGATCCACGATGATACCTTTGCCGGAGATGAAATGCCCTAAGTAGTGCATCTTCGATTGGTAAAACGAGCATTTAGACAATTTTTGATACAATTTGTTTTCTCACAGACACCGTAGTACCAAGCGCAAGTGCTCGTCATGCTCCTCCATGATCTGAGAATAAATCAAAATATTATCAATGAATACTTGGACGAACTTGTCCAAGTACTCATGGAACACCCTGTTCATCAAACTCATAAATACCCCTGGGGCGTTTGTCAGTCCAAACGGTAAAACAATAAAATCGTAATGTCCAAACCTTGTCTTAAAGGTGGCCTTAGGGATGTCATCCTCCTTGATTCGTAGCTGGTGATACCCTGATCTCAAGTCGATCTTTGAAAACACCATTGCACCCTTCATCTGATCAAATAGATCATTAATCCTTGGCAACAGATATTGATTCTTGATCGTTGCCTTGTTCAATTGACGATAGTCAATGCAGAGTATCCACAACCCATCCTTCTTTTGTATGAAAATAAAAGGTGCACCCCATAGTGACACACTTGGATGTATGAGTCCCAGGTCCAACAACTCCTTCAGTTGCATTCTCAACTCTTGTAACTCTTGGGTCGACATTCGATAAGGTGTTCTTGCTATCGGTTCAGTCCCCAGTTTTAGGTCTATGGTGAATTCCAATTCCCTCTCCAACAACATTGCAGGTAACTCCTCTAGGAAGACATCCACAAACTGTCTCACCATATGAAGGTGTTCTACACCTTCCACTACTCCCTTATCGTTTAATGAAAGTATTGCATAAAGATTACATTCCTTGCACATGCTCTTCCGTAGCTACAAGGAAGAGATGAACCTCAAGGAAACTTCCTAGTTCTGACCTACAATCACACGTCTCTATCCCTCATCATCGACAAAGCTCAACTATTTCGTCTTATAGTTGAGTATCGCCTCATGCGATTCCAACTAGTCTATACCGATCACGATGTCATAAGATCTCAAGATCATGACGTACAGGTTGGCCCTGGTGACAAACTCTCCCAGGTTAAGGGTATAGCCCGTAACCTTCCCTCCAATCTTCTGTTTGGCTCCCGAATCCATCTCTACAAAGCTAAACTCACCCTGTTCGACTACCTTTACCTTAATTCTCTTTAGATCTGCACCAGAAATGAAACTATCTGTAGCACCAGGATCTATCAAAATACTAAGGGTCTGTTTAGTGATGGTACCTGACGTCTCGATCACAGTCGACTGGTGCTCTGCTTGGAAGTTATTCACTGCTGTATGAATCCGATGGGACTTGCCCAAATCTCCCAAGGTAGTGGGTCCGACTGATCCAGATTCTCTAGTCCTCTCCACTGGGTAGTCACACTAGTAATGTGGTTCCCCACATGTCCAACACCCTTTCTTCGGTCCAGTACTCCTGGTACCTGAAGTAGAAGCTGACGACCCACCGGCCTGGAATCCTGGTTTGTTCTGCTAAACAGGCCTAAACTGCTACTGTTGTGGTCGACGCTGTTGCTGATGCTATGGTCCTCGGTAAGGAGTCCGCTGTTGAGGCACTGGTCACTGAGGTGTAGTGAAAGTGGATCCTCTCTGGAAGCCACAATATCCCGGTGAGTGCCTAGCTGGTGTCTGATGCTGTTGTGCACCAACTGACACCTGCCCTATTGGTCTTGCTAGAGTACTGATCTGACCCCGGATGATAAGATCATCCTTTGCTATGAGGGCCTTCTGGACAACATCATGCAAGGTCCGAGGCATCAAAATCCTAACCTTTTCACAAATGCTGACATTAAGGCCAAACAAGAACCCGTTGACCTTAAGTTTCTCGGTATTAAGGTGCAGAGCATACCAAAGCAACTCCATAAAATGGGCCTCCTACTCGGGCATTGTACGACCGCCCTGTCTTAAGGCATTGAACTCGTTGAGCTGACACTCAATGAATTCCTCTGATAGGTACCTCTCTCAAAACCATTCCTCGAATAGTTCCCATGACACGTCTTCGACGATCATGTTCAATTATGGCAGGAGCATCTTCCACCATAGAAGAGTGCTCCCCTTTAGTTGAAAGACTGCCATGTATACCTTCATGTTGGAGGTATAGTCGCGAAGTGAAAAGAACATCACCATATTCTCCAACCATGCCTCGACAGCTACGCCATCCGGGGCACCAAAGAACTCGAGAAATTTGACCTTCTTAAGTTTGCGATGAATGCTACTAGTACCGACTGGAGCACGTGGTGGACCCTCAGGGGGTGACGGTGCCCTGGCCTCATCTCTATCCAAACGACTGATCAATGCCTCAAACATCCACTGAAAGGACCTCATCAGCCCAACCACATCACCCATCACTATCTATTCCTACCTGAAAACCTATTCGTTTCCCTGGGGGTTAGACCCTTCAAACGTGGATGCTACTGAAGGCATCACACCTCCTCCCCTAGCACCCCATCGTCTGCCTCTATGGAATCCTCTAACCATAATTACCTACAGGAATAAAAATAAACTTAATTAGCAACCTTATAATTAGAAATAAAATCAATAGAAGCCATAGTGATCCCAAGTCGTGGGTTGAACCCTACTCTAATACCATATGTAACGACCCCAATCGTTACGACTACAAGCGAAGAAAAATGTGCAATTTTTTTTTTTGTTTTTAGGCAGGAAGGAAACGAAAACAACAGTTGAACCACACAACGTGACGACGAACACACACATGTAGATCAGGCAATAGACAACAATGACTCAACACACTAGAACAATGAGCAACTGGGCGAAACATGTGTAAATAAAAAATAAGGAAACGACTACTCGCCCGACACAAACATGACAACGCCTACAAGCTAAGGACAACATCCACAATCCTGACACAATGGCCTTGATGACCAGTACTAGAACCTCTATGGTGCACAAAACCAAACGCATGAAGGCATTACAACCCAAACACCCAAAAAAACTACAACGAACAAACGCCCACAATGGGAAGCATAGACTCCAGCCAAGTTATCATTCATCTCTATCCATTATGATGCACAATGATCCCCTCATTAGGAATGATGTCGTCGCCAGGTGATAGGTGTGGCAACAACCATGGCACAACAACATAACTCGACCCTCAACACAAGATGAATTCGACGTGCTAGGAGATCAAATTAACTATCTAAATAGCTGATGACTAACTCTAACCCCCAATCGACAAGTGAACACGATGACTATGACATTCATACAACATAATAAGTTCCTTGTGCAACAAAATCAATCTGTACATATTAAATGATTTTTATTAAAACAATAGCTCATTGCAACTATATTCCAATTCCCAATGTTAGATAAGTATAAATTGCTTTCCTTTAAAACATAAACTAGATCGCTATCTTATGAAATTGCTGTCTTTTGAAACTGGAGTTGTACACCGAAATAATAGTTTAAGTGGAACTAAACACCAAATTATTCAAATAAAAATAAACCGTTTACAATGTAATGGATGTGACTTATCAATCCAATATCGCTGGCATGTAAGACGCTGTCACATAATTCACAACTTAACAGTAAAAAGGGAATGACGAGGAAAAACACCATAATTGTTGTCTAAATAGGAGTTACTGTGTCCATTGAGATTGCTGCCAAGGTACACTATCAATGTCCCTTATCATTTAAAAACATTGTCAATGTATTAAAATGCGGTAGTAAATATATATGAAGCGCAAAGATTAAGCATAATCATAGTGGATAAGCTAGACACTGGAAATCACTACCCATTCATTACATGAATTCACTGAAATTCTCCATTAAGAAAATAAAATTTTTTCTATAAGAAAATAAAAAAATAAAATTCACACTATCCAATACTACCAAAATCGTTGTCTCTAAATAAGTTTGCTGTCTATATTTGATATCGTTGTCTAGTGAAATATGTGAGATTACTGTATATTAAAAGGTGCTAAGGATATCTATCAGATTATATATTAAATTCATAGTATGTATCTTTGTTATAATCAATTCGCTACCAGCATGATGGGTATATGATATTGAAAACGCTACAATATTAAAACACTAACATAATGATGGGTAATAAGATATTCAAATATTAAATCACTACCAGAATGATGGGTAATAATTGCTAATAATGTTGTTCATTATACACTATAATATTGTTGTCTATTATTATACATAACACATATAAAAATGATGTCAATTATAATTATGGTTACTGTCAACGCTGTCATACCATCAATTACTGTCAATATTTACTGTCGGTATATTAATTAAAACACTATCATAAATCAAGGGGCATTCATTGCCAATACACAAACATAAACACATCTACTACCTGATCACAATGCATTCACACTTGCTATCAAAATTCATGGTCATTCAGTGTACAAATTTGATGCCTTTAAATGGATAGTTTCGCTGTATAATTATCTGTGTATATCAAATGGCTATCACTACAATTTCTAGAAATGTATTTCTATCACAAAAACGCTACCAATAAAATGATTTAAATAATCATTGACCCATATGTATTAAAACGCTATATAAAATCGCTTTATTCAATGGTATGTATTAAAAATGTGGTGAGAGTAATTAAAATGCAGTCCATGTGCATGTAAAACACAGAGTGGTTAAATGATAACGCTGTTATCTAATACAAATTTGATCACTGAGAAAATATTGGTAAAAGGACACAATCCAAAAGTGGTGAACGCAGAGTAAAATGTGACATGTAACTGTTGATTCGGTGAGTATACAGGTAAAAGTAAGAGAAAATGAAGGTATTAAAATGCAGTCCAGAAAGGTCGAAACACAAAGTAAATTTGCCGTCAATACATATATTAAAATCGCAGTAAAATTTACACTCAATATAAAATAAACTCATGTAAGTTCGCAATCCATGAAACAAGTAAAATCGTAGTCAAGACATAAATGATAAAGCTGTCATGATATAGAAGAAATTGCAGAAGGAATAAGGATAATGCTGTCATACAATTGTTACTTTCGTTGTGCAATTAATTACATTGGAGTCACTACAAGTGATTGCAGACAAAATAGCCAACCAAGCACTGGGATTCATCACAAAAATCGCAGAAATGATACTAAACAAGGCTGGGGTTTATCAATAAAATCGCAGGAGTTATACCATTCAGGCATTGGTTAAAATGCCCATAAATCGCAGAGATAAAACATAGACATTAACATATTAAAATGCTGAGATTTACTGATCAAGGCATTGGGATTCATCAATCAAAACACAGAGTTTTACCAACCAAAATGTAGAAGAAATCAATCACAAGAAAGAGAAAGACAAATCGTTCAACCATGAATCAATCAACACAGAGATAGTAAGGGTAGATGGCTGGAAAAAAAATATCCTTCGCTCATCATCCACACACAGAGACACAAGGCATTAGAATCTATAGGTCTATTAACACTGAAGTGATGACCGTCAATTCGGCTCCTGGCCAACCGATTAGGCATGGACTGATGATCTAGAGATAAGGATGGAAGATTAATCACAATCTCTTCATAATGATCAATAAAACAAAACAGAACAGTCATAGGAATGAGGGATTGAGTTGCCAAGGAAATCAATTCAAAGAAGTGAGTGTAAAGCTATGATGACCTTGATTTCTTGATTAAAAACGCTGAGTAAAACACATTTACTTACACAATAGAAGTACAATAATGAAAGTGCAAGAAAAATAATAATCAACCATTCAAAAATACGCATGCATACCATAGCCCAAGGTGACAACTCTGAGTCATTGTCCCATGCATTCTCCGTTCAACTCTTGCTTTCTGATCGATGTGACTTCATTGGTACCTTCCAACCAACGCTAGGGGTACTCTTCTTCCCCCTGAGCCCCCCGAGCCACAAAGGGGCCACACACACTAAACCAAAGAACAACTAGCACCCAACCCGCCTCGCAAGATCGAGCTACCACTCGTTACTGGGTATCCCAACTCCCACAAGATAAGTCAGTCAAAAATTCTGCAGCGTAACGTTACACATAAAATATCAGATCCACACTCCTCCTCATCCATCCTTTTTATAGAGTTTCTAAGTGATTTCTTTCCCAAATTCCCATTTGATTTATTTTTCATTAATTTAATTCAGAAAAAACCTCCCCCGTACACATGTCACCCATCCCCCTAGTTTCACCAGAAAATAATTTCATTAATTATTTAATTACTCCTATTTCCCTCACCCACCTAAAAGAATTCCTAAAGTTTCTCCTTGGTGTCCCAATATTTCCTTACACATCTTAAATGACTTACGCCTTTACTAAATTCCTAGTTGAGTTCATAATTAGAAAGTTCTTAAAGGAAATATTCCTTACTAAGTTAGACATTCAACTTTTTCCTTACGTTTCCCTTTTTCTTTATGTTTCTCCTTTTTCCCTTAGTTTCCTATTTCTTTCAAGTTTCCCTCTTCTCCCTTTTTAACTAAAATTCAAATTAGCAAGTGTGAAAAAAATACCTCTTTCCCCTTTTCCTTTTTAATTAATAAAATTTAATTAGCATAAGTAGATAAGACAATCATTTCCCTTTTAAAATTTTTATCCCCCATTATATTTTGATTTTAATAAATTAATTGAATTTCTTACCCCCTTCTTGTTACATGTTTAACTATGATTATTATTTTTGACCACAAGTGTCACTTAGACCTAGATTTTAATTTCCTAGGCTGGGCAACTTTTTTATTAAGGAAATTATTTTTAAATCTTACTTGACACATCATTCGTTCTAAGGTCGTCTAGGTTTATTCACTTACCAGTTCAAAATGTGATGTGCCCTTCAGGACACACTACATGATCCAAGGGTGCCACTCGCCACTTTCCATTTTCCTTGCACGACATTCCCTTCAGGATGCACTACGTGCTCCAAGGGTGCCACTCGCCTCTTTCCATTTTCCTTGCGCGATGTGGCCTTTAGGACGCACTACATGCCCCAAGGGTGCTACTCGCCTCTTTCCTTTTTCCTTGCGTGACGTGGCCTTCAGGACGCACTATGTGCTCCAAGGGTGCGACTCGCCTCTTGACTGACTTGGTAGACATAAAAGACCCCTGGAGTCAATACTCCGCCAGGTGATTTTGTGGGAGACTAAGGGCCTCTAAGGAATAAGGTCCATGCCTTCTTGCACACCCCTTAGAATCATTGTGAGTGACTGTCGTAGTCGGCCCTCAGGACATCGTGGGTATTCTCGAACTAGGTAATCGTTAACCTATAGTTTGAGCCACGACGAGAGTGCTAGTAGGTTGTGGCAAGTCTGTTGTCCACACATCTCCCTCAAAGTCTTTGGTTGTCATGTGTGACCCCTCTACTCCACATGTGAGTCTGGTCGGCAAGCTATCGTTAGCCTACATCATCAACAAATCATGTCATAAATAATAATCAATCATCATAACATCTAATCAAATGTAAATATGTCATATCAAACAACAATCAAACCCCAATAGTCCACTCCCTGACTCGATTCGGAGTCCAAGGAGTTTCATCGACACCTCTGCATCCTCTAGGTCCAAGGTCCTACACACTCAGGAGAACCTAGTCAATAGCACCTATCTAATCAAATACACAAAAATAACATATTATCTATCCATAATGCCTCATAATCAAAATCAAACAACCAATAGTATAATAATTCGGATCACTTGCAAGCAAGTGTCCTCAAAGAATAAATTTGCTCAATGTGCGCAAGAGCGGGATGTTACATTGTTAAAGTCATTACTTCAACCAAATTGTAATTTAACCCTAAGAAAAAAAAGTGTTATTGGTAACACCATTTTTTTATTCAGGAGTTGATTTTAATGTTTTTTCAACAACAATGGTTGTTAATACCATGGTTTCAAACACGCTATAATTTTAACCCTGAAAAAATAAGGTGCTATTGGTACACCACTTTCGATTTGGAGGTTGATTTAAAATTTTGATTGTGACAGTATCAATTGTTAAAGCCATGGTTTAAAAAAAGTTGCAAGTTTAACCCCCCCCCCAAAAAAAAAATGAGTTCTACTCATAGCACCACTTTTTGAATCAATGGTTTATTTTAAGCTTTTTGTTGTGACGTTACCTGTTGTTAAGACCATGCTTACAAACAAGTTGTGATTTAACCCTAAAAAAGGTGCTATTGGTAGCACCAATTTTTTATTTATGGGGTTGGTTTTAAGGTTTTTGTTAGAAACATTACGAGTTTTTAAAGCCATGGTTGTGAAGGTTGTAATTTTGATAGCATTACTTTTCAATTTGAGGGT
>JASDQU010245302.1:54731-69504 GCA_032191745.1 Picea mariana | reverse complement strand
AAACTACAAAGGACACAAAAGATAAACATCCCACTATCCAATTAACCATTTGAACACAAAAACCAATATTAATTAGTATGAGTCTTAAATAAATCCAATTAGATCTTTTATATGCCTTAGAGAGTTCAAATTCCTTAGAGTCTCAAATAAATCTAATTAGATCTATCATATATGCCCACATTCTCTGAATTTTAGACTATGTAATCCCTCTTGGGCCACACCTACGGCTTCATGGATTTTCTTCCCATGCAGAAATCCAAATTTCTCTTTTGATGTGATCTCTAAAAAGATCTTCTTCACCCTAACAACAATAATTTTGGCAAATATATTATAAATAGAATTACAAAGTGAAATAGGCTTGAAATCCTTAAAGGATGTTGGATTGTTCTTCTTTGGGATTACAAATGCAAAGGTAGAATTAAATGCACCCAATACCTTTCCATATTTCCTTGAATACTCCACCCCCCTTAAGAGATCATTTTGGCTTATCATAAAATTCTATTAAGAACTCTGTAGTCTAGCCATCTATCCCATGACTCTTATCTTTTTGAAGAGAAACTAGTACAACCTTGAGTTCCTCCTTTTCATTTTCATTTTCATTTTCATTTTCATTTTCATTTTCCTCTTCCACTAGATTTTCATTTTCCACTTCTCCTACAAAGTTAGAGAAGAAGGAAGTGATATTCACTACTTTTTCAATGTTTACTTCTATCCTTTTGGAAATCATTTCTTCTCCAATCCTTTTATTTATTGAATTTGGCACTATGTTTAATGGCTCCACATCCAATATGCATGCTTCCTCAAATTTCTAAATAAAGTAATATGTTAATGGGTCTTCTTTGGCAAAATTCCCCATATCTCTACTTTTTTGAATGGCCAAATTTAGGTCACCTCCCAATATTATTTTCCCTTCACTTAGAAATTATCCATAAAATGGTGTTGATATTCCATTGGAACACTTTGTCACAACAAATCTGACAAGTTTATGCAATATATTATTATGCAGTGCTTTACCTAAGATTTGGATTAAATATTACTTACTTAATGCATGAAAATATTGAAATAATTGAAACCAAAATGAAGAAGCTAAGCAAATAACACACCATCCACACAATAAACACAAGATGTACCCTAGGAAAACCCAATATGGGAAAAAACCAACTAGAAGGTGAGGCCTATGCTCTACATTTTTTTTTTCTCAGTTATGAAATGCAAATACAAAGAAAGAGGAACTCACTATGGAGTTTCCATGAACATTGTGGCCAATATGACTACTACATGATCTTTTTCTTCCTATATTTTGCTTCAATATCCCACTCCCAAATTCTCTACTTAACTACAGAACAATACAAGAAATACCATAAGAATGGAATCCATTCCTTTCTTATGTAGGCAAAATCCCTTAACCTGCAAAAACACCTGGATTGGATGATCACTTCATTTTCCCATCCAACATTTGATCATTATCACTCCAAGCCCATATGATCAAGGGCTTACTCCTTTACCAAAACAACATGCACATTGAGTCGACCTTGAACCCATTTAGGATTCCTTAATCCTTCGCTCTTAACTAGCCTAAAATCTCTTGTTTAACGTTGCAATTAACTAGATTTAATTCTCTTCCCAATTAATATTATAGTCAATCGGCCACTAGGATAATCAGGACACTGGAATCGCTTTATCACCAGGCTCCTCTGCAATCTCCTTTACAATGTGTCCCAACCACCAAGACACTGACCCACCAGTTCACCCAGAACTTTAATCTTTCACCTTTCAACGACTAAACCCGGTCTGGTTTAGCTGGCCACCGAGCACCGAGGTATTTCTCCATATCATCCCCATTTATTTTCTTGTGAGTCTAGTCCAATTGAGATTCTATTAACCAGCTCACTGGACACTAGAAAACTTTAACAATGTGTATTTTCATGAGGCTTTAGACCGATCCAATTTCTTCTCTCTAAGTCATTGATATATTCCTATGATCAACGATCAATGGCCAAATCGTCTTCATCTTCCAATACTATTTAAATCATTTATCTCTTAATGATCAATGGTCTACAATTATCCATGTTTACAACTCCTCAATCTCGATGCTTTGAAAATCCATTCTCTATCGGCTTCCTCATACCTGCATTCCTTAATGAAGTTCATAGGAACTTTGTTCCTCAATCTCACTCTCCTCAAACTTATTCTTTCTTGGATTTTTCACCCATATTAAGATTCACTTTGACCACTCTATTCTTCCTAGACGTAGGTGCTCAAACTCATTAAGGTCGATTTCCCACACACCATTTTTGTGACTTCAAATTAAGGTTTATAAATACATAGAAATGTATCAATATACAGAGACATTTACACACATAGCTCAGATGCATCAATATGACATTTCTATTAAAACCCTTTGTACATAAACTTAGGAATACACCATTTTCCTCTATTGGCCCAATTCACAATACGGGCACTTCCTTGGTATTCTCTTTGGCCTTAGTTCACTTTGTTTGGCCACCCTTTTCATACATGCCCGAAGGATTACATTTTATACATGCAAGTTCAACTTCCATACCATAAAAAAACTCCTAAAATCCCACAATTGATTACAACAATAGCATTCCCACTCTCTATTCTTGATTACATACATATGAGGATCAATTAGATTGAATCCTCCATAATTAAGAAAACCCAACTAATTGCTTTACATGGGAATTAGGGAAACAAATCCTATAATTATAGAATCTAATTACAAATGCAGATAAATACAATTAATTCATTAAGGGAACCCACTTCCTTAGATAAATTCCAAGACCCCCTTAGACCTACTCAAAATGGTTGATTCTGATGGGAAATTCTCATGCATTAGACTCCCAGGGTACAAAAATTTTCACGATCTCCTAATCATGGTCTTCTATTTATTGAAGTCCATCTGGATCTAAAAATTTATTTTGTTGTTGCATGTTATCCCCTAGCCTAGGGATAACTAAGGAGATTATGTCTCAAGACCCACAGGTCCTAGACATGGAGTACCGAGAGCCATATCGACTTGAGCTTGGACCTAGAGGGCCCATCCTTTTCTTCTTCATCACCTCCACCTTGATAGCAGTAGCAACATCCATCCCAATGGCCTGGTCCTTTAGCAGAAATGGGTCTTTCTCCATGAGGTAATGAGTATGGGTATCATGGTATGTGTCACTCTGATTCTCAAAACATCTGAATATCTGCATTTAATTATTTTTTCTTCTAACATGTGCTTGGACCTTATGCCTTTCCACTTGACCACACCTAGGGGTAATGAAAATATTCCCTACTAAGTTGGTTCCCATAGGGTTTGAGTTACCACTAGGGGGGTTCATGGAAGTTCATCGTTTGTTCCCACCATAATTACCACTTTTCATCTTTTTCCGCTCATCCATCCCATACACTAGTCTGGGTAATGGGTTTTCCAAGATTTCAAAGGGTTGTACCTTACCTTGTGGGAAGAAGAAGCTAAAGGACCAGAGGGTAAAAGTAGCTGGAAAAAGATAAAAGCCAAAAGAATGAAACCTTGAGATGCTTCTCCTAGGGATCCCTGAGAAAGCAATAAAAGGCTTCTCAGCAAGAAACAAAGGGACCCATAAAAAATAATAAATCAAGACCTAGTTGGAGGATAGGGGGTCTCATCACGAGCTGGCCTATTAGGTCCATGGGCATGTAGCGGTATGACACTACCATTCATTTGGTCACCACGCCAGGGTAGTGGCTCTTGGTGGCATAGCCAAGAGAAAGGGAGTCTCATCATGAGCCAACCTTCTCATTTTTGTGAAATTCTTGTGGGTAACATTATCACCATTGGTCACCACGTCAGGGCAATGTCCCCTAACTAGTCTCTTGAAAGAAAAACAAAATATAAAAGGCATGAATGGGCTTGGAAAAATTTGCATCCATGACAAGGTGTAGCTCACCGTCTTTAGAGGCACCCATAGGTAAGCCATACATTTCCCTGTTATCACCGCACCCATTTCCCAGAAATCCCTTACCACCTCATCCACTCACATGGCCTAGATTTGTCTTCACCTAAGAACATCCCACATCAAATGAGCACTAGCCCAATAGGACGTCCTAGCATCCCCTCCAAACTTGGATTGTAGAATATCATAACGTCTTTGAGCACTTGTCTGGGTAAAGGGGTTTTCATGCACATGTTTAAATAAATTGATGATTAGATGTGATTGGCATTGCTATGATCCATGTGAATTATGAGCCTATTGAGGGCGTACTTGTTGATGTTGCAAGGCCACACCTGATGGGTAGGTACACATGGGGATATGATTAGTTCAAACCTCCATAGGGATAAAATCCCACCAAATGGATGCTGAGAGCCCATCCAGGGGCAGAGACAATTCAATGGTTTTCACCAGAGAGAGAGGAGGACGTTCCACCAAGGACATCCTAGCAGGCCTGAACCCAGGGGGGTCTTGTCTTTTTCACCATGATGTAGGCCTTGGAAGGCCCATGACATCACCCAATGTTTTGGACACTTTGGAGTTATTTGTGTGCCAAGTGGCACGTGTGGCAGGATCTAGAGGTCCAAGGAGGCCTAACGTTTTTCTCTAGGAGGCCAACGTTGCCCTAAGAAGGCCTAGCGTCACCCTAAAATGGTATGACATAATCTTTATAGCTTGATTTAGGGTTTTATTATGACATTTAATGTAAAAACTGGATATTACATGTAACTGGCCATATTGGCCCTTTTTACCTAATTATGGTCATTGATATTGTACAAATAAGGGTTTTAGCCCTTGTATTATTCATCATCTTTCACTCACACTTGTAAGGACTGAAATTTGCTTCCTATCTGGGGTTACTTGGATGAAATTTTAGGCGCACTTGTTGAGGAAGGCTAAATTTTGGAGTATTTTGGCAAGTTTCTTGGTGGAAGTGTTCAACTAGGGTTTCACTTGATGATTATTGATGTATGTAATTTAAATTTCTGCAATTCTTGTTAATTGAATGGTTATAGTTATGTTATCTTGCATTTTGCATTAAGATTGTGAAATTGCTTGTTTAAAACCCTAGGAAGTCTAGCACATGTTATTGTCCTAGATTTAAAAGACTTCACCTACTAGATCTTGTCAAGAGGTCGATTTTCTTGAAGCATTTGTTAGGGCCTTGCCATTGAAACACCCTAGTTTTATTTGCTTCATCTTAGCCGTTTTTGCTTCRTCATTGAGTTAAAGAGGGAGGMAAATCTACTAAGGCCTAAGGTTACCTACACCTAGTAGCTAGATTCCCCTAAGGTTTGATAGTTGGAAACTTGGGTTACCAACACTCCATCTATTAATCTCTCTTGTCTTTGAMTMTCCTACTATCATCATTTTCCTTCAACATTTGTTGCCATATCATTGACTCCATTTTCCCTAAAAGMACTAGTCTAAGCCTCCTTATTGAGTGATTGATCAAAACAACCATCAAAACCTATACTCTAAGATTTTCACTAACTACTTATAACACTAGAATAGCCTAACCTACTAACATTATCGTTGGTGTTACTAAAGTAAGATACAACCATACATTGCAGCATTAAAAGCTTCTAAAAACAATTGTAACGACCCTAAATTGATAAATGATTAAGATTATTAAGTAAGAGTTAATTAAAGAATAATTGAGGATTAACTAAGTAATAATAATCTGACGGAAGATCACATTTAATGACCTGTGACATAAATTTAAGAGATCAAAAAGGAAAAGATATAATAAAAAGTTTTGTATGCCCGGGGTGGTGTATGCAGAGCGGGATAGCCCAGAAATCCCGAGACGATAAAATATTAAAGGGGGACGCAGAACGGAGGACGGGGGTGGTTGTGGAGTAATTTCGTGAGTCGGCAGGGAGGAATAAGGGATGGGAAGAGGGGCATGTGCGCATCATTCGGCGGGGATGGATGCTGCGGACTGTATTGCTGAGCCGGTTGTATTGGTCGAGAACCATTGCATTTTGCCGTGAGAAGAATTTCTATGTGGTATTTTCCATGCACTGTGGTATTGGCTGTGAGCCTGTGATATTTTGTGGACTGTTGGCTTGTTGTGAGCAAGGAACAAAGTGTTCTGGACTGTGNGGGAGGACAGTAGTTTTGGGCAGTTATTTTCCTGTTTGTGGTAGGGTTGATCTGTGTAGCAGGGAGCAGAAAGGAAGCAGCAAAGAAAAGAGGCAACATAAATTAGCTCAGATCCAGGTACTTGTTAAGTTATGTATTTATTTCATATTGTAAATAATTTAGTATTTATTGATAAATCCAAGTTACTGAAGTTGCTGTTATAAAAGTCAATATCATGTTATGAAGTTTTGTTTCAGTTTACTTTCTTAAAATGTTTAGGAAACTTAATGATGTTAGAAATATATGGCATTACATATGGTATCAGAGCGTCTTAGTTTTAAATCTGGGGCCTAAGGACCGAAACCCGGAGTGTTAACTCCAGCCACGCTTACCCTGTAGGAGATACGCGTTCAATTTGACTAAATGGCACTGATACATGATACAGTATGGTATCCAAGCTATTGAGAACGGAAAAGAGAAGTCATAACTTAAATTTTATTTGGGCAATGTTGTTAATGAAGTTTCGGGTAGAATAGACACCTGAAACCGATGAAAATGTCGAGGGAAGCTTCTCTGGAAGGCTTGAAACTGGTAAGATTCAATAATTACGTGAACCATACTAAATAAAATGCAAAAGACGTTTGCTGGACCTTGAAAAGGCCTACTTCACCTCAAACTTACCTAAATGAGGAACTGCCGATGTGCAGTCGAAAAAAGGAAATTTAGCAGACTTGTACCGCACAGGAATAGTGTGAACTATTTGCCTATATTAAGCCTTGATGATTGTAATAATGTGAAAATTTCAAGAACCATAGACCCATATAAAATTTCAAACGTGCCAAAGAGATAAATTTTTACATTACGTAATGTTTCATGCAAACTAATCATTATCTCAAAGAAGAGTTGTCTGTTACACGGGAGAACGGATCTGCGCCGTCAGATCTCGGACAAAATCCCGTCAGTCGTTAGATCTAGACAAGTTGCGCGGGGTTTAAGCCCTAGCGTGCACAAGAGGAGTCATCGGGAAATCTGAGTCATCGAGGTTTTGTGAAGTGAGAAAATCGAGACCTTGTGGTTCTTGAAATCCCGAGAACGGATCCTAGCCATTGATCTCGGCAGGACACGTGTCATCATTCTGGGAGGCGTCAGGATTTTACCATCGGAGATTTTAGGAGTGTAGAACCATTGCATAAGGAAATCGCAATTCGTGATTTTCCGATAGGATCGAAGCCATCCAAACAGTGGTGACGCGTGTCGAAAGATCCCGATGAGTCGTGAATCGGGGTTTCCGGAGACGTGAGACTTGTGCAGGTTGAAATCGCGATCCACGATTTCCCGATCGGATCTGGACCGTCCATTATGCGTGACACGTGTCAGGAGATCTCGAAGAGTCGTAGATCGGGAAATCGGGGTTTTCGAAGACAAAGAAACCGCGTCACTGGGAATCGCAATCAACGATATCCCGACAGTGACGTAAGCATGGTGGGACCACCAGAGTCAGAGTGGAGGACACGTGTCCGTCATCTGGGAAGAGTCAGGAAATCCGTAGGAAAATCCCGGTACAAACACAACCGTCCATCTGAGGGACAAGTGTTGGAGATCCAGAGTGGGTCGGAATATCAGCCATCGGGAAATTGGCATTCCCGTGGACAAGTGATTGGGGAAATCCAAGTGAAAACCCTGACGAGATCTGAGCCATCCGTTCACACGGGACAGGTGTCAGGGATCAAACGAAAGTCGCATATCGGGAAATCAGAGTTCCTGAGGACGAGGAATTCAAGACATCGTAAGTCCCGAAACCCCGAGAGTCAATCAGGATCGTCCATCTGCATGGATAGGTGGCAACCATCGAGAAACCATCGGCGTTTGGCCCATCGGGAAATTGGGAATCTCGGGGACATGATGTTTAGGCACTTTGAATTCGCGATCCATGAAACCTCGATGAGTGGGGGCCAGCTGTCGTCGTGGCATCGAAGGAGGACAGAGGCGTAGTGGAGGCTAGCTATCAGCCAACCGGGGAATCGAGATATCCGGGTTTTCGATGACATAGAATGCTCGCATGATGGAGTCGCGATTCGTGATATCCCGACGGGAGTTATGAACCGTCCATCGGAGAGGACGCGTGGCATGAGATCCTCAAGAGTCGGTGTTTGGGGGCATCGACGTTTTAAAAGGTGAAGAATTTGTGCAACAGGAAATCGTGATCTGCGATTTCCCGATAAGATCCGAGCTGTTCACTCCGAGGACGCATGTCGGAGGATCCTGAGGAGTCGGGGTTCGACATATCAGAGTTTCCGGGGTTGTGAAACTCATGCACAACAGAATCGCGATCCACGATTTCCCGACGCGAGAACGGNGATTGGAGGGACACGTGTCCCAGGATTTGAAGGAGTCAGGATTTGGTATTTCGAGGCTTCGACGTACAAAGGAACTAATGCATTGGAAATCGTGATTCCGCGATACCTGATAGAGCTCACACGTGCATCAGGGATCGGGAATCAGGAATCCTAAGGACGTGTGCGCATTGACATCGCAAACGCCGAAACGTCGAAATCCCGATAAGGTGACACAAGGCCACGATTACGGAGGTGGTCATGTGGACCAAGCTCGTAGCAAAGGGGCTAACGAAAACAGGGCCCATCGGGAAAGTTGAGCACAAAATCCCGATAGGAAAATATGTGGCCACGGTCTTGTGAACACGGTCATATAGACCAAGGTATAGTCAGTAAGGGGCTAGCTCTTAGAAACTGAGCCCATTGCAAATCAGGAATTGGAGAGGAAAGGGGATCATGACAGTGAAAATTCTGAAACCCCGAACTCCGATACAGAGTTGGGAATAAACCACGGTAGGCGCAGGGGCCGTGACGAAGGAAGATAAGGTTGTGGATTGAGGCATTCAACAGAGAATCCCGAGGGGATTTGAAGGGCCACATCGGCTCAGATGAGGGGAGATTGAGGAAACCAGACAAGCACGTGGAACCCAGGCGTGCCCCAATCCTTGGGTGCTCGTTTAGTCATTTTTTTTATTATTTATTGTAAATTGTTAGAAATATTATAAAATAAATTAAATATTTAGTATAAATTATTTACATATAAATAAGGTTAAGTTAGTTTAAAGTAAAGTAAAGCTAATCTCGGTAATAATAATTTAACTATATTATTAAAGTGTAAGGTTAGTCTACCTTGAAGTTGATGTTAACCAAGCTTAGATGCTTAATCCTAACCCAAAACCAAGCCAATTTCCCCTGATGGAGTAATGTCTTTTTACAGACAAGTAAAGAAAACTTACGCCTAACCCTGTTTCTAAGTTGAGTAGCACCAATTTGAAACGTCATGGAACTCACCCTGATAACTTTGGGGTGATGCAGGTTAAGTTATACAAGATGGCCAGGACTCGCAGGGGTCGAGGCCGAGGAGCATCGTCACGGGCGCCACCCACACCACCAACGCCACCACCACCACCATCGCCCGAACTAGCTCTCATACTATGCTCGTTAGAAGCTATTAACGAGACTTTAAAAGGGTGCCAACCAGCAGGTATTGAAGTGGAACCCCCACCATCTGGTACGGGTAATCTAGAAGCATCAAGGAACTCAAGGGGAGAATTTCCATCTGAAGACATCACTCGAGAGTTGCAGAAAATCCCCCAGATGGGGTGCCACGCAGCTTCTTGGCGACAGGTGGACTCGCACTCAGCCTGGGCATAAATGTCGATGGCCGCCACCCACAAGTCTGTATTAACGATGGGGGATGGCCATAGTTGCAGTCGCAGGACGGAGGGACCTTTCCCTCGCGCGATCATTTACGACATCAGTGTACCCAGGATGGCAAGGGTTAATTGCAGGCGAGTGACCTCAGATCCCGATTATTTGGTTTTTTATTTTCTCGGACAGAGCGGGACTGCACCTGCCTCGGCTTTGCTTATCGCTTGGACACTCTAGTGCAGTCCAGCATTCATCGCGCCCTGGCATTCTGCATTTTTGTTGTATTTCTCTCTGTGTGTAACGAGACAGAGTTGGCTTGCTCATGCTTCACACCTGCAACTGCCCTCGTCCAGGTTCATCTGCCTTTACCTACAATTTCTCTGTTCCTTCACCATGGCTCGAAAGAGAGGCAGACCTCATCATGGCTCGGCCTGGGAGGCACAAAAGGCGCAGCGGCGAAGGAAGGAGCAATTGGAACGCGCCTTGGCTCTAGCGACCTCCATTCTTCAAAAGAAAGCCAGGGCAGAGAAACTGGCGCGGCTCGCCACCATTGCTGAACCAGGAGTTGGCTGCAGCAGAGACATCAAGGGTAATACTCCGGAAGCCCGGCAGGATGCTGGCACTGAGGAGGAGTTTCCCCCATGCATAGTGGTGGAAGACCCGTTTATGGAGGACCTGTCGATTGCAGAGAAAACCCGTGCCACTGTGGCGACCCATCGGGNAAGGGTTAATTGTGGGCAGGTGACCTCGGCTTCTGATTATTTGGTTTTTTATTTGCCCGGACAAAGAGGGACTGCACCTACCTCGGCTTTGCTTATCGCTTGGGCGCTCTGGTGCAATCCAGCATTCATCACGCCCCGGCATTCTGCATTTTCGTTGTATTTCTCTCTGTGTGTAACGAGACAGAGTTGTCTTGCTCGTGCTTCGCACCTGCAACTACCCTCGTCCAGGTTCATCTGCCTTTACCTGCAATTGCTTTGTTCCTTCACCATGCCGTGGCTCGGCTTGGGAGGCACATAAGGCGCAACAGCGACGGAAGGAGCAATTGGAAAGCGCCTTGGCTCTGGCGACCTCCATTCTTCGGAAGAAAGCCAGGGCAGAGAAATTGGCGAGGCTCGCCACCATTGCTGAACCAGGAGCTGGCTGTAGCAGAGACATCAAGGCTAATACTCCGGGAGCCCAGCAGGATGCTGGCACTGAGGAGGAGTTTCCCCCCTGCATAGTGGTGGAAGACCCGTTCATGGAGGACCTGTCGATTGCAGAGAACCCGTGCCACTGCGGCGACCCATCGGGAGGAACGCAGACCCATTCCGGCACTGGTAGACGATACCCCCGGCTGTATTGTGGAAGAAATCCCCTGGCCCGGTGACGACAATTGCAGCTGCCATGACATACAGGTGAATGAAGCAGGCACGAAGGGTGCAGAGGTTGATGCGGAGCAGAGGGTGTTCGACGCGGGTTTTGGAGTGGCGGTGGACGTGAGTGGCAGCATGCATGGCTCACTCATCTGGGAAGAGCACCTGGCTCTAATATTTGACCTTCGTGGCCACTTGTCTGGCCTGGAGCATCGGGCCCTTCTCATGGGCCAGCGCATGGACATGCTCCTCGATGCATTTTCCAATGCTCCAGCTAAACAGAAATGCCCCCTCTGCGCGCAAGCATTCGCCATCCTGGCCGGGTCCACGCGGCAAACTGGCGAGGATGACAGGTCACCAGGCACCTAGGTTTTTATGCTCTCTGGGTTTCTAGTTTTATTATGTCACTGTTTTATGTGCATTTAGACTATAGACATCTGTCCTGGTTTCCTCTGGGCAGGACAGATGCTACTCTGTTTTATGTTTCATCATGCTACTGCTACTTGCCCTCCACCTATGCTGGTTTCCGATAATCAGCGGCATTTTGGGTGACATCAGACCTACTCTTTTGTATACTCTGTAAAAGTTTTGTGTCTATCTAATATAGCAAGTTCCACTTTTTTATTTAAAAAAAAAAATAATATAAAAACTCGGGATTATTGAAAAAAAAAAATACATTTATTTCTAAAATTTATAAAAACACAGTAATATATCTATATCTCACAAAGCTATTGCCGAAGAATAAGAACATAAGCATTCAAGATAGATTTGATAAGGAAGTGAATAGCTAGGGCAATGATGGAAAAATGCAAAAAGTATTAAATGTGTGCAACCATTTGGCAAAGCGATTAAATAGATGGCATGATTATTGTATGCCAATTAGTATATTAATTCCGTCAAATGTTAAAGTTAAAGCTTAGAATATGGAAAGTAACACCGTTTTTTCTGATTTCATTCGAGGTTTTTAATATAATGTTTAATACAATGCATATTTGTTAGGTTTCTTGTTTGAAAGTAATACCATTTGTTAGATTATGTCAAATGTTTTTAAAAGTTTTTAATATGCAATGAAATTTCCTATAACTACACTTTTATCCCAAAGTAAAAGTTCAAATTATATAACCAATAAATAAAACATATTATAATATTTAAATAAAAAACTAAAAACTATGATAAAAAACTTTGAGTAACGTAAAAATATGTTAAAAATCAATATTTCAATAAAAATAAATTGAAAAATATATAAAAACTTTGACTAACTTAAAATATATTAAAATCAACACTAATATCAACCTTTGCTAACGACTAATGAAAAGCCATCCTTATTGAATAAACTTTTGAATCATTTATATGAAAATCAATGCTAAATTAAATTACAATAATACCAGACTTGATAAATATAATAAAAAATCATTCTTAATGAATAAACTTTTGAAATATAAATAATTCAAATCAAATAATAAAATTACATAGATTAAATATATTATTAAATTTAACTATATTAAATAATTTTAAAACTTATTTATTTTGGTGACAAAATTAGTACACACTAAGAATATAATAAGTAATAGTACACATGCACTAAGAATATAATAAGTGAAATCCAATCTTCACCCTTACATTACTTATGCAGATTTGAAAGAGCTAAATAAAATGTTAATGAACACTATGTATAGCCATATCATGATGCTTTTCCTTTTATCTATTGTCATGTGAAGTCACTATTATGGATATGGTTTTTAATGTTCTAATTGTTTATCTTTTGTTTTCAAATTTTCTGAAAGTTGATTAGGAATAAATATATATGTATGTGTGGTCTTTTATATATATAATTTTCTGAAAGTTGATTAGGAATAAATATATATGTATGTGTGGCCTTGTTTATATATATATATATATATATATATATATAATTATTTATTCATTTATTTTGTTGATGTATATTTTTTATAAACATATTATTAATTTTTTTATTTATTATTATGGAAAGTTATTATTATTTTAATTTAGATTTAGGTTCTATGATTTTAAAATTAGATTATTATTTTCGTAATAATAAAAAAATCAAATATAAAATAATTTTATATTTCAATTTGTCAATTTTAATTAATACAATTAATTTGAAATTTCAATCTCTAAAATTTATTCATATTTAGAAAATCAACCATACAAGTTTTTGTGTTATGCATGGTCGACAAAATTGTGTAGTGAGAAATACATAAATATCCTTATTGAAACAATGTAACATCATTTCATTCAAAAAATAAAAATAGTTACCTTAAAATACATAAGTCTCCTTATTGAAACGACGTGTCATTTCAGTCGAAAAATAAAAATAGTTACCATGTGACTAAAGATCAATATTTTACGAAAATGAAACTTTAGATTTAATTGTCCACATCTATAAAGGAGATTGCATTGAAATCTATGATTCAAGGGCAGGAGAAGTTTGCAACAAAAAAAATGAAAATAGTTATCTTGTCACTAATAATCAATATTTTATGAAAATGAAACTTTAGATTTAATTGTCCACGTCCATAAAGGAGATTGCATTAAAACAAATCATAATGATTAAAAATATGAATGTTTTGTCATATGTAATTCACTGTGTCTACTTGGGATTTTGAAAAATTCAGAGCCAGAAACTACACAAAAAAAAAATTACAGCGAAAATGTCAAACAAACTCTTTTAAAAATGATTTTAGGATTAGTCACAAGCCTTGTCTTACATGGAATATATATCCAAAAGTTTAGTGAAACATAATCTGAAATTTAGACCACATGTACTAGAAGATGTTTCCTCAGTCTCCACAAAATTTCACTATCTGAATCCTCCGAGAAAAAAAAATTATAGCAAAAATCCCAAGATGACTCGTTTACAACATAATTCAAGATGAGTAAAAACTATCTTCCATAGGTTATATATGCAAAATTTTATTAACCATTGGCTGAAAATTTTACCAAAAGTATCTTATATGTCTTCTAAGTAACTTCCAAATTTCGTTGTCTTAATCGGCCCAGAAAAAATATTATAGCTAAAATGCTAAGATGACTCACTTGGAGAAGAAAAAACATTGGGATTGATGCTCTAGTACCAAACGTTGTGAACCAACGCCTTGAGAATGATAAAAAAACAATGAGTAACAGTCTACTTCGAGTGGGAAACCTCCTTTTACAATATATTGAATGTAAAAGATGAGATATGATGATCCTAAGACTAGGTCTCCTTGGTATGTATATATATAAGAGATAGAAGGTACAATTATAATTAAAGGATGCAATAAAGGTTCGAGCCTACATACAAATATAAAACTAAAAATGCAATAATTCAATAAAGGGTTTAATAAGGGGTTTTATACATAACATGGGGCTTTGTCTAGGGCTTAACAGGTCATAAGGACAAATGAGCGTTAGGTTCTATATCCCTCTAATGTACTTGAAGGTTTCCACTAATAACACTTGGTTGAACATTTCACGATGCTAACTAAGGAGGATAAATGATACCCTTATCTATATTACTTGACTCCTTGGTACATGAGAGTGATCTCCCTGAGTGTTGTTGTTAGTGTATTATAGCAATAGGATAGCTTAGAAGATTATGTAAGGCTAGTTTCAAGTAAACCTAGGGGGATTCTGACATAAAGAAACG
>JASDQU010245302.1:36978-49349 GCA_032191745.1 Picea mariana | reverse complement strand
ACGAATGATTCTAAACAATTGAAATATTTAACCAACTGGATTTTTAGTTGCAAGACAATTACAGGCTTTCAATCATTTCGCTTAATGAATTTTTTTGTAACTGAAGTAAAATAATCTTTATTCAATCAACAATTTCTATGTATTAATATTCTTGTGTGTTGTAAACAAAAATCATAAATGAAATGTAAGAAATGAAATAACATAAATTAAATCACACAGTTGATAAATTGAAATAACACTAACTAAAATAGAAGAAACACACTCCTCACTCAAGGGGGCCTCTTGACTCGGTGAACGTTGCTGGAGAAAAACTATAAAACTAAACTTAGATAACTAAAACACTCAACACACGTAATGGACAGTAACTAGATTTGTATTAATATCTAATCAACAATACAAAAGTAAAAAAAAATCAATATCATATCCAATGTTGTTCTGAAGGTTCTCATGACTGATATTTATATATTACAAATGAAATCTTGGAGATCCAAAACCTACAGATCTTCAAACTGCAACAACATATTTGGGAAAATCTATTTTAGAAAATCATTCATATCTCCTAGATATTTCACTTTTTTAGAAATCCATTCTACTGTCAATTGAATGGGAAGGTTTTGCACAAAACCCGTGTCCTTTTTTTCAATATTTTCCTTCATTTGCTCGTAAATGACACATCAAAATTGCCTCTACTATTTTGGCACGAGTTTAACTAGAAAACATTGACCGCAAGTTGGAAATGGCTACCTTTGATCTGGGTATGAACTGATGAACAAAAAACCATCTTGAGACACCTTGCTTCAAAACAATTGTGGACGAATTCCAATTGGAGGGGTGCAAGTATGTTAGTCAAGGATCGTGGGTACCAAAAGTGAACTATTTGCACTGGTACTGAATTAAGAACATTTTTCATTAGAAAAATTCGTCTAAACCCTTTCTAACTTACTAAAAACAAAGGAAATCATAAATATTAACAATATTTTATCTCTTCAAGCTTGTTTAGGAATGTTAGCTTCATAAGCATAAGTAAACATGGTAATAGTAATAATAAATAGGTACATGGATAAGAAAAAAATTGTTAAAAGAGGGCCAACTGATAATGAAAAATATGTCAAAAAAGCGAGCCAACAAGCACTAGACTTCCATAAGAGGTCATGCATCAATAAAGTAGGGGAAACTCCATGAAGGTGGTCCATTACAAAATAAAAGTCTTGAGAGGTATTGTAAAATCATTGGGAAAGAAGTAATAATGATAAAAGAAGAATACAAGAAATATAAAAGCGATAATGGATGAGGCTGGATTTCTAGTATGTGTAGCATGAGATAACACACAGACATAGTTAGGGGGTAGTCTCCATTGTTTGATTTCACTTGAGCTTCCAAGTTTTGCATGTGTTGGGTGTGTGTTATATTATTTTCATGATTATCCCAATGTACACTGGAATGGGAGAAATAGGAGGTCACTGGGGGGGAGCACTTGCCCCCCTGTTCAAAGCTTTGGGGGTGTATCCCCCGAGGAAAATATTTTGGGTTTTTTTTGTCTGTTTTTCACCTATTTTTTGGTGTTTTCAGCCAATGGTTTTTCAACCCATTGTGATGTAATTGCTATGAAGGAATCTAATCTAGGTTAATGGATTAGGGTTTTGGATTCCGTGTTGAAATTTATCCTACTCAACACCCGACAATTAGCTCAAAACAAAATCACTTTATCTACTAAAAGAACAATTGAGTAATCAACTAAACATGCAACAAAAGCATAAATAAGGAAACCAAATCAAACATATAACAACACCAAAAATTTCCAGTATAAACCCCTGGAAAAACCCTAGAGGGAAAACCAATGCTGAGAATGATTTTATTATGATAAAATTAGGGCTCCCGTAATAAGGATAATGGCCCACCGAGATAAATAAAACTGCAGACTAACCTGGCAAGGTCTGGCCTGTTGTATGACCATTTATGGGATGTTTTTCAAAGCATACACGATTCTCCTTGTGAATCATGTATATATGCGAGTGTATACATTGTGAACTGTGTATCCGTACAGAAAACTTATACAACAAGTTTTGTATGATCTGACACTCTCATGTGGCTTCCTCAAACTGAAACCCACCTGTGTAAGCCTCTGTTCTCTCTTCTCCTTGACCTGATCTCTAGATAGAATTTCTTCTCCTTCTCTATCCAAGATCTCCTTGAATCTGTCAAGTGTCTATCAAGTGTCTTTCTCCTTTGCCCTAGCCTTTCTTTTATTATCGTGAGTTATAATCTATTTCTAATCTCAAAAGTGATCTACGGTTGAGATTACATCTCACACTCACTTGAGATTTAGATTACTTACTACATGCTAAGTAATTTTAGCATGTTTCTTAAATATCTCAATTAAATAATTACATAATTAATTAATAAAAGTAATTTACTTTAAGAATTCCTTTAATTAAAGTAAATTCAAGAGTACAAGGCTTTGGAAGATTTCCACACATCTAGACACATAGAACTGTGCATAAATACCTATCAGATGCTACCACTAACATCAACACTCCCTCTTAGAGAAGAAGGTATTCTTCACCACTCCAAGTCTGTCTTCGAAGAATACAAACTTCCCTTTCTCCAAGGGCTTGGTCAAAATATCTGCAACTTGCTCATTTGTGGAAATATATTGAAGCTTCACTTCTCCTTTCTAGATCCTATCCCGAATGAAGTGATATATGATCTCAATATGCTTGGACCTGTCATGGAATACTGGATTCTCAGAGAGTTTGATACAACTATGATTATCGCAGTATATCACAGTAGGTTCCAACTCTTGACCAAATAAACCTGTAAATAATTTGTGAAGCCAAATGGCTTCACAACTAGCCATACTCATTGTCATATACTTCGCCTCTACTGAAATGAGAGCTACAGAAGTCCACTTCCCATTGAACCAAGTAATCATTGTTGATCCCAAGCTGAAGCAACATATCGAGGTGCTCTTTCTATCCATTGCACTGCCTACCCATTCCGAGTATGTATCTCCCTACAAATCTACTACATCTCCTCCTAGATATCTCAATCCATACTCCACTATACCTCTCAAGTACCTGAGCACATGATTTGTTGCAATCCAATGCACCTACCTTGGCTCTACCATGAAATAACTCAAGGTGTTCACAACGAAACAAATATCTATCATGGTGTTGACCAAATACATCAAGGACTCTACTAGCTGCATGTATATCCTGGGATCCTGTTATGAACCAAATGCTTACAAATATCATAAAATAACAGAAGTACACACCATGTATAGAATTCCAACATGGAGCATAACTCCAAGATAGATAAGTTACACAATAAATCCTTAAAGAATAGGGGAACCCCCTCCAAATAACCAAATATCATTCATACTTCCTAATTTTTCTCTCAATAATGAATACATGATCTCTTATATATAGTTATTCACACTTGCACATGAGGCCCCTTTATCACTAGGTCGACCCTATTACATATGTATTTCAAATTACATGTACATTTAGGCCCATATATTCCCCCCCTTGGGGTCATATCATATACATTTAGCCATATATATGCCCCCCTTGGGTCATAACATAGTACCCTCCTTCAAAAATATTTTTCCTCAAATATTTGTGTTTAAAGGCTTCACATGTGATGAAACCAAGTAATATGATTTTCTTATGTTCCTACTTTCTTCATTCCATTGTTGATGATCTATCCATCCAAAATCAATTATTTTCGGTCTTAATACTTGGTGTCTAGTTGTTGAATAATTTTATTCTCTTTGATTCCATGTAATTGTGTTGAACCTTCTCCACTTTGTAGTTATTGTTGGTCTTTGATAATAGGTTTTTGAAGAGTAGTTTGGTGATGCCTTGTTCCATGAATATTGACAAGTATTCCATATTCTTCCTCGATAATGTTGATATCATCCTTCTTGTCTTCCTTGAAATGTTTCTTAGCAATGAGGGTGTCGATACGGTTTCACATTTGATGGTCTTCCTTCACCTTGCACATGCATTTCTTCTATCTTCTTTTCAGCGACAATGGAATCCTCGATCATCTTTTCTTGGTCTTTTATTACTCTAGCCCTCGAGATAATACCATCATATTTGGCATGTACATCCTCTAGATGGAGTTCAAATTCTTCAATTATCTTATGTTGACCTTCCTGAATCTTGTCTTGTTTCTCCTTTTGAAGCTGCAATGTGATCCCATCTAACAAATTTTGACGTCCTTCTTCAATTATAGCTTGTATTTCTGATTTTACCTAATAATTATTTAAGGATTCCTCAACCTTCATGCAAATTTCATCTTCCAGTCTTTTGGTAGATTCTTCATTGAAGATCCTTCTTTCTTCTTGATTTTGATAATTCTTCTTTTCTTCTTTCAATCTCTTGACCTCATCCAATATTTTTTATTATGGTTTCGTAATCAACATATCTCTTCATCTTTCTTTTTCAAATCTTCCCTTGACTCATCATTTTCCCACTTTGATTTACTATTCTTTTCTTGCTTTAAGTTCTTAACCTCCTTAATGAGTGATTCATTAAGGGATCGTATCTTATATAGCTCCTCACCCTTCTTATTAATATCTTCCTTTGCTTCTTTTAATTCATCTTGAATTCTATACAATTCCTCCATTTTTGTATCCCTAATCCATTTATCTGAGAATCGTTTTTCAAATTCTTCCCATGTGCAGTGCCATCTAGTATTTTGATCAACACTCATCCATCACTTCCAAGATTCATAAAAAAAAAATTTATTTCCTTCGAAGGATTCATATTATATTTTTTTACCAACCTCGACCATTCCATAGGATTGATTTCATCTTTATCTTCATCTCCTGTAAATTTAGGTATTTCCATTGATTCTTAATTGAGGTCTAATCCCAACCCTCAAATAAAAAACTCAATATATTTTGGATAAAGATCTCAAATATTTGTAATACTTGTTCCAATATGATCTTCTATGTGTTATCTTTCCAATGGATTTTGAATCATCTCAATCGGACATTTCAATCAAAAGTTATGATAGTTTTAAGTGAACATACCTTTGAAACCGTGATTTGGAGTTTGTCCTCCTGGCCGACCTTACTTATGATGTATCTCTGCAATTCCGGCCCTTCTTAGTCTGAAATTGCGACATGTAGTATGCCTAAATTTATTCTTTGCAATGCCATAGGTTTGACCAAAATTGGATGTGCCAAGTAGAAGTTATGGGAACTTCCACACACCTTGCTGATTTTTGTCCCTTCCAGAAGAGCGTACTTGTAAAGCGTGCCAAGAGCACAATATATGATATTTGATTCTGAAACTTGCACCAGAAATAATACATATTGTACATTATCCAATGCAACTAATCTCACTTAATTTGGATTCTCACTAAAGAATATATCATTTTTTTACTCGAAACACCTGTTAGAGACTAGTTAATATGACTAGTCATATACCCTATCTTAAACTTGGTGTATATACAAAAGTAGGATGAACCAAAAGATAAAAATTTTATCATAGATACATTGATAAGTTATATGAATATATTTTGGGTTTCAAGGTCTGAAACATCACAGAAAAAATTTTATAGTGAAAATTTTGCGATGACTAAATTCATGATGATTCCATATCCCTATATTACACGGGCTATATCTCCGAAAGTGTAATGCATCAGGAGCTGAAATTGGAACCCCGTGTACCTTGATCCTTCTACTAAATACAATCGAAGGGGTTCCTTTTGAAACTTTGTAGAAAACAATTTATAGATAAAATTCCAAGGTGTCTCATATGCAGCAGTGAAACCCCAAGACCTTGAGCTCTGATACCAAATGTTATGAACCAAATGCTTACAAATATCATAAAATAACTGTAGTACACACCATGTATAGAATGTAAACGTGGATCAAAACTCCAAGATAGATAAGTTACACAATAAATCCTTAAATAATAGGGTAACCCCCTCCAAATAACCAAATACCATTCATACTTCCCAATTTTTCTCTCAATAATGAATACATGATCTCTTATATATAGTTATTCACACTTGCACATGAGGCCCCTTTATCACTAGGTTGACCCTATTACATATGTATTTAAGATTTACATGTACATTTAGTCCCATATCTCGCCCCCTTGGGGTCATATCATATACATTTAGTCCTATATATTCCCCCCTTGGGCTATAAAAGATCCACCAACTTTGATTATGAAGTGTCAATCTTGTTCAGATTGGTAATCATAGGTGTAGTTGTCGGTTTATAGTCCTCCATATTGAATCTCCTTAAGATATCTACTGCATACTTACCTTGTCCAGGGAAGATCTCTCTCGATACATGCCATACCTATAACCCCAATAAATAATTCATCAAGCCAATTTCCTTCATCTCAAACTCATTAAATCATCAACATACAGAACCAAGATAAGAGGATCCTCTCCAATGAGTATGAAGTACAAGTTAGGATCCTCTCCAATGAGTATTAAGTACAAGTTAGGATCCTCCTCACTCTTGGTAAACCCCATACTCTACAAGTGTCCATCTATCCTCTAAACGCACGCCCTAGGTGCTTATTTGAGTCTATACAAGGATTTCTTAAGCCTACACACATGAGACTCCCTCCCATGTACCTCAAATCCTCGAGGTTTCTCTATGTATAATTCCTCCTCAATGATCTCGTTGAGGAACGCTATTTTCACATACATATGATGCATCCTCCACTTTATAATTGAAGCAGTAGAAATAACAGGTCAAATAGAAGCATACCTAGTGACTAGATAAAATGTCCCCTTGTAGTCCACTCCCTCTTTCTAGGAGAACCCTCTCGCCACAAACCTCTCCTTGAAATTTTGTACACTACCATATACAACATGCTCGATCTTGTAGAGACACCTGGAACTCACAACTGACNATACCTTTTGATCTACTACTTCCTCAAACCTGGAAGGCTCAGCATCAATGATGCTACTCATAAGTTCCATATAGTTCAGAAACTTCTTCATAGGCATGCGCTCTCTAACCACACTCCTAGGATCCTGACCAACATCTTTCAATGTTTGTACTAGCCACCTGGGTCTCCTAACAGGTATGGAATTGGGGATAACTCCTCCTCTCCACTTGAAGTCTAAATTGTTGATTGTAGCTTATCCTTTGGAGCTTGTTTCTCCTTTTCCTTTGTCACTGTTGATGACTCCTAAGTACTCCTAGATGCTAAGTTCTCCTCGAAATTCACATCTCTACTCACAAATGTCTTCCTCTGCATTGTAATGAAGATCTTGTTATCCTTTGAGGTCTCGTTGTACCCCACAAATATACCATTCTATCATTAAGGCTCCAGATTCGTCCTTTTCTCCATTGGCACATGGATGTAAACTAGACAACAAAAGATCCTCAAATTTTCTATCTCTAGCTTCACCCCTCAGAATTCCTCCTCCAGAGTCTTGTCCCCCTATATCCTATGAGGACTCCTATTTTGCACATACACCATGATCATATTACATGCCTATGCCCACAAAAACATGGACAACTCTTGATCATGTATCATAGCCTTTGAAGAACCAATTATAGATAGATTCTTTCTCTCTGCAACCCCATCCTATTGAGGGTTGTATGATATTGTCAGCTCCTTCTTAATCCCTGCCTTTTTGCAGAAATACTTGAAGTCATTGGAGGTGTACTCTCCCCCATTATCCGACATCAATACCTTGATATTCTTACCTATTTGATTCTCTATATGATCCCTAAACTCTTGAAACTAACTAAAGACCCCATCCTTTGTATTCATAAAGAAGATCCAGGTTTTCCTGAAAAAATCATCAATAAATGCCACATAGTATGATCATCCCTATAATGATGTTGTTGACATCAGTGAACTCACATCTTAGTGAATAAGATCCAATATCCTCTTGGACCCACTCTCACTGCTAGGAAAAGCATCCTTGGCATTCTTTCCAAGTTCACACCCTCTACATAATCATGAACTCTGGAAGACCTCTAACAATCCCCCTTAGAATCATTAATTCCCTGTAGTGTAGGTGTCCCAACCTCCTATGCCACAAATCACATAGGTTTTCACTGTCATGTACCAAATCCTGAAAATTATTTCCCTACAACCTGTATAAAGTTCCTTCTCTAACCCCAACGACCACTACATTGTCTGTGATATTTTCCTTTGGACGTATGAGTACATTCCCTCTCTAAAATAGAAAACACCCCTATCCTCCATAGGTAATACTAAAATAAAATTCTTCTTCAAACCTGGTACATAAATCACATCATGGGCATCGAACGAACCTCTTGACTCGAGCTGGAATGTAATTGTTCTTTCTCCCTTTACTACATAATTGGCATCATCACCAAGCTCCACATGAACCTTAGAGTCCCTCTCTATGAGACTGCTAAATATCTCTTGTTATTTTTTCATATGACGAGATGCACCATTGTCCAAGACCCAAGCACTCCTCATTGTTTTTCTAGTAGAAAGGAAAGAAACCATTGAGTAATCCTTCTCAAATTTGGTTGCAAACTCATCAAGTTATGTCTTTGTTGATGTTGTTTTTTGTTTCTTTACATTACCCTTCTTCTTATGACATGAGAAGAACTTATTTTTACTCAAGTCCTTCTTCTTCCCTGGTTGTGATGATCCTCCATCACTATTACCCTTCTTTCTAGAACCCTTTCTTTTGACCTTCCTTGTCTTACTGTCAAGAGCCAAGTTCTCTTCACTACCTTCGTGATTTCTACTCTTTGAATCCTCCTGAGTCTCTTCTTGGATGCAATCATCCCAAAGCCTCTTCCAATCTGGGATATTTTCCCGAGCACAAACTCCTTTGACAAATGGTTCCCACAACTTGGGAAGACCATTCAGTGCCACATTCACGAGCTTTGTAGCCTAAGTTTTCTCCCCTATGGCTGCAATCTAATCAAGTACCCATGTGATCCTCATGAGATAGATGGTAACATTATCTAATCTAGACATATGAACCGATCTGATTTTATTCTGTAAGACCATCTTCCTATTCATGTTCTTCCTCTGGAATAAACTTACCAAGGCATCAAACATATTTTTTTTTCGTATTCTTCTCATTTAGGTGAGGGATTAGATGGTCCTTCACTGAATCTAGGAGGACCCTTTCTACTTTGATCTCCTTCTTGTTGTGAGCATATAAAGATTTTGAATATGTCGGTGGAGTAACTTCTTTATCCACTAACTCCCAAAGGTCATACTCCTTCAATGCCAAAGTCACTCTTTCTTTCCAAGATAGGAATTTCGATGCTCCATCCAATCTGTCTTCAAATCTCAACAGTGTTGTTTCCATCTCTAAGACCCAATAAACTTCCTTGGAAATAACCTTCTACTAGAAAATTGCCCCTATGTTGACCTGTACAGAATTATACGTGACTATCAACATTGTAATTCGTGTATATATGTGATTTGACACACTACAAAAAATTAGCTCTGCCTCAGTACGACTATTTCCCTAAAAAAAAATTCATTAGATTTCCTTATGTTGGTTATGAATCTGTTATGGATCTAAGATCTGGATTTCCTTCACAACACCTGCTCTGATACCATGTTGAAATTTATCCTATTCAACACCTAGAAATTATCTCAAAACAAACTCACTTTATCTACTAAAAACACAACTGAGTAATCAACTAAACATGCAGTGGAATAATAAATAAGGAAACCAAATCAAACATATAATAACAACAAAATTTCCAGGTATAAATCCCTGGAAAAACACTGAAGGGAAAACTAGTGTTGAGAATGATTTTATTATGCTAAAATTAGGTCTCTCGTAAAAGGCATAATGGCCCATTGAGAGAAATACAACTACATACTATCCTGGCAAGGTCTGACCTATTTTATGACCAGTCATGGCATGAGTTTCTAGGCATATGTGATTCTCCTTCTTGTGAATCACATATATATGTGATTTTCTACACTGTGAATTGTGTATCCGTATGGAAAACATGTATGATAAGTTTCGTACGATCCGACACTCTCATGTGTCTTCCTCATACTAAAACCCACCCACATAAGCCTATGTTCTCTCTTGTCCTTGATCTAATCTCTAGATGGAAGTCCTTTTCCTTCCCTATGCAATATCTCCTTGAATATGTCAAGTGTCTTTCTCCTTCACCCTAGCCTTTCTTTTATAATCGTGAGTTATAATCTATTTCTAATCTCAAAAGTGATCTACGATTGAGATTACTTCTCACACTCACTTGAGATTTATATTACATGTTTCATGCTAAGTACTTTTAGCATGTTTATTAAATAACTCAATTAACTAATTACATACTTAATTAATAAAAGTAGTTTACTTTAAGAATACCTTTATTTAAAGTAAATTCAAGAGTAGAAGGATTTGGACTATTTCCACACATCTAGACACATAGACCTGTGCGGAAATACCTGTTTGATGCTACCACTAACATCAAGATGTCATGGGATCCTATATTTTTTATTTTAATGGAGAATTTAATACAATGAGAATAAGAGGTGTGGCTCTAAACATATGTTGGTTTTCTCGATTAAGGGTTTCAAGGGTAAATTTATGAGTACTATGTGTGACTGCTATTATTTTGATTATGTTTTATAAAGAATATCTATATGCATTGTTATATTGTAAAGGTTTAAAAACTACAATTGGTATCAATTCATTTATTGAATTTAGGGGGATGCCTTTGCTGCTAAGGGTTCAGTTATCTTGGATCTGTGTTAAACCTAGTTTTAGTGGGAGCTCTACAATGGTGATTCTTGTGGTGAATGAAAATGGTGAGAATTTCTAAGACCGAGATCGAGAAATTTAATGGGAAAATTTTTGAGCTATGGAAGCTCAAGTTGGAGGATATTTCCTTCGAGCAATACATGGTACATGTATGGTTAAAGGTATGTATGATTTCTCATTAGATTTTGATTTGATAAATGTTGCATATATGGTAAATAGAATCGGGTAAGGATCTCATATATCGATACAAGATAAAAAGGGATCTTAGAGTTAGTACACAGTCATGTGTTTGGACGTGTTCTTGTTCCATCACTAGGTAAATTTGTGTACTATATTTTATTCATATATGATTTCTTGAGGAACAAATGGATTTATGTTGTCTGAAATAAATTTGAGGTCTTTGGTAAATTTCAAGAGTGTAATGTTCTTGTGGATAATCAAAGAAAGAAGAAAATAAAGGTGTTCAGGATATATACTGGTGGAGAGTTCTACGGGAATGAATTTGATGAATTCTATAAAAAGTACGGTATAACAAGGCAAACGACTACTCCATACACACCATAATAGAATGGGGTTTCAAAAAGGATGAATAGGACGTTGATGGAAAATTCAAGGAGCATGCTCGATGATGCTGGGTTAGGACAAGAATTATGGGCAGAGACAGTGGGTATTGCATGTTACCTAGTAAATAGATCACCCTAATCAATGTTGGTGGAAAAAATTCAGCATGAGGCATGGACTGATAAGAAACCCTCTCTTAAAAATATCATAGTGTTTGGTTGTGATGCTTATGTACATGTTCCAAAGGAAAATAGGAATAAGCTAGATAATAAAGATGAAAAGTGTAGTTTTATTGGCTATAAAGATGGTATAAAAGGCTATAAACTTTGTAACCCAGAAAATAGGAAGGTTGTCTACAATCAAGATGTTGTTTTTAGAGAGGTTAAAGATGTTCCCAAACATAAATTCCCACCAAAATAAAAGGAACCAAAGACAATAGAGTTTGAGTTGGAAGGTGAAGAATATGACTCAACAGAAGAAAACGAATAAGAAGAAGAAGAACCTAATACTCCAATGTTGAGGAGATCGGTTTGAGAAACAAGACAACCAAAAAGGTATTCTCCACCTAATTTCATTTTAAATTTTCTTTGTCTATTTCTTATGGCGATCCCAGAACTGTTAGGGAGGTAGTGGATTCAGAGGATGGTAAACTCTGGAAGAAATCCATGGTTGAAGAAATGGCTTCCTTGGATAAAAATGACGCTTGGGATCTATTTGAGTTGTCAGTTGGAAGAAAGCTTGTTGGTAGAAAATGGGTGTTTAAGAAGAATTTGAATACAAAAAGCTTGTTGGTAGAAAATGGGTGTTGAAGAATAAGTTGAATACAAAAGGTAAAGTGGAGAAGTATAAATCTCGCCTAGTAGCAAAGGGATATTCCCAGGTAGAGGGAATAGATTTTGATGAAATTTTTTCTCTTGTTGTTAAATTGACTTCTATTAGATTTTTTTTAAATGTTGTTGTTTTTTATCTTGAAGTATAATAGATGGGTGTAAAAACAACATTCATGCATGGGGATCTTGAAGAATAAATCTACATGAAACATCCAAAAGGTCTTGTAGTGAAAGGTAGAAAGAGAAAGTATGCAAGATGAAAAA
>JASDQU010245302.1:0-30175 GCA_032191745.1 Picea mariana | reverse complement strand
GTTGAAGTTTATGTCCATGTTCCACCAGGATTTTACTATACCTTTGATATTTTTTCCATAATATATGGAACTTTAGGAAACACTTCTCTAATTTTCTCTATTTTCTCATGGGATTTGATGACCACGAGATCAATTATTAGTGATTTTATTTTCTTGCATGACCTAATGGTTGTTATTGCCTATCATTATTCCTCTTCCTTTACCTCATCTTCTCTTCTCATCTTTTATTCTACTATAGACTCTAACAAACCCTTCCTATTTTTTGTGATATGGTGTAGGGTTGTTGTGACCTTGGTATTTCTTCCATAATGAAAGCCACCTATGAAAAGCTAAATGGTTATGGTTTACCACCTCCTTATTTTTTCAACTTTGTTGTGGATTCTTTTTGTCTATATTGGAATCCAAACTAAAACCTTGAGCCAGAGATGTGTAATGTTGTTGAGGTTATGGAAGTGGCATGACTAATTTTGAGGGGGATTGATATGAGGGACTAGAATACTTGAGCTTGGGGTGTAGATGTAGGTACTTTCCTATCACATCCTCCTATTATTATTCCCCTAAGACAACAACCCATCCAAATTTTGTTCCAATAGACTTGACCAAGTCTTGTTCCTTTTCTACCATCATCTCTTCCTAACTGGCATCTCTTTTCCCAATTGAGTTTGGAGTTATAGCTTTCATTTTCAGCCATGATAGTGGGGTAATTTTTTCTAGGGATTCTTCAGTGAGGACCCCCTCATATGTGGATTTATTTTTTAGCTCCTCCTATGATAATTCAATGAACTGTGTATCCATTAGGAGTGATACTTCTTCTTCTTCTTTAGTCCCTTGTAGACCCGAACCAAAATAATATAATTCCAATTATTCTAAGTGCCTAGGGATGGGGACCACCAATGGTAGTGTACTTTGGGGCTATGAAATAGTTATTAACACCTGTGGTTTTAGTGTTGAGTGAGGGTAAATGACTATCTATACTGAAAAAAATGCATCCTCTTCACTCCCTGCTACTAGATCAATTGATGTATATGTAGAATTAGGACTTGATCATTCCACTCTACTCCAAGAGTTTTTCCCACTCTCTAGTGGAAATGCAGGTACCTCTACCTTGTAGATACATTGAAATTATTTGTGTCACCTGACTACTCAATGCACCTATGGTAGGAGGAAGGGGTGGTAGAGCATGTGCTATCACCGGATTATATGCCTTGTCATCAATGAAAATATGGCCCTTTTGTCTCTATTCCTTTGAGACGTCTGACTTAGTGGACTCCATTGTTGTATCCCCCTCCTTGCCCAATTGTTGTCTCTTTTGTGAAGGCCTTGTGCAACATCCCTATGTTGTGCCTACTAGCATTAGGGTTCTCTTTCCTTATTTATTTACTTGTTTCTTTGTTTCTTGGGCACATTACTTGATGGAATACTCAATGCATCGAGGCATCAATATAAAATATTTCATCTCTACTTCTACCTCTAGGTTAACATTGGTGGTCTATTTGATTACATTTAACATGGCTTGGTAGTAAGTTTCAAAATTTGTGTCAATGCCAACCTACACCACCTTATTCATTGAAAAGGATAGGGATTTGTACTTGGTTACAACAAACTTTTCCTTAGGATCCTGCTATGGGAGGTTGATTCCCCATGGATTTACCCATTGTGAAAAGGAGGGTAGTTGTGAGAAGAACCCATAGTGGAAGTCCTAGTTTTGATCCTACATATCTAAATAATACTACAATATTTCATTAATGAGGTATCTTTCCCAATTCAACTTCACTTTAGCTATGTATATGTTGGATACATGAAACACGTACTTCAAATAATGTAACTTTCAATAGGTTTGAAACACTCTCATGGATAGTATTTGCACCATCATCCTAATCGACATATTTTTATGGAGAATATTTCATATCCCTATTTTGTTGTAATCATTCCATATTTCATACATGGGTCCATCTGGTTTTCTATGGAAAATCCATCCTTTTGTGATTGGATTTTTGTGGAGAAGGCATTGTTGGAATCCTCCCCATCTTCCAATAGGCTGGTAACTACATGGATACTATATACATCAATGGTGATCTAATGACGTAGCCATATTCCACTTGTGTGATTTCATTTTAGTCTCACACATTTCCTCGTCATTGGAGAGTTTCTAAAACATGACATATAGGAGACTAGTGATTCTAACTTAAACAATGATTAGAATGACTACAAGGTCCATTTTCGACCACCCCTCATCTATGAATATTTCCTCAGGGAAATCAAGGAAGAGGGTAGGGTTGTGGCTTTCATAATCCACCAAATAGACCTACACTATATATCCTTATACATGTCCATACTTATCAAAATGCATATGCAATTAAAGTAATTCTTGTTTGTAGAATGGATACTTCAATCTGATAATAGGGGCATTCTCCTCTCTAGGCTTGTTCTTATGGGTCCCACATCCCCATCCCAGCATACTCCTACTTGCTATTGGTCCCACTTGTGGTGGAATTTTCCTTATGCTCCAGTGTCATTATAAGAAATTACCACCCCCAAAATGTAATCTAAATAAGAAATTGATTAAAAGGTAATTATCAAGTTTAATCATGTAATAAGTCAAAATCCATGTCCCCCATAAAAATTTTCTAGTTGCATGAGAACCAATGTGGGGTTAACTTGTGGGGTTAAATAATTTTTCACAAGAGACAGTATAGGGTTAACTTACTTTGTGTGATGTCGATTTAACTTATTTTGCATGATAAATGATGTGGGGTTAACTTACCATTTTGAAATTTCCATGAAAGTTGGTTAATGAGGTCTTTGGACAATTGGAAAAGCGCTCCTTTTTTTGTCCTTTTGGGTTTACTAAAAACCTATGATCAAATCAAACCATTTGCACTTCCATCATGGCCTATGGAGTGAGAAAATGCCTACTAAAACTCAAGGTACATGTGACCTTGTTGTGTTACATACCTTTGGTAACTCAATTGATAATATCTTCCAAACGAGGAAGAAAAATGAAATTCTATGAAAAACCCATTCAAGCTAATAGAAAAATAGTTTTGAATGAACTATATTATACCTTATAAAACACCCTATATAGGTCATGAAGTTTTTCTAAATTTTGTAGAAGAGGGTTGTCTTCCATTCTGTCCATTCTCGTACTCCTATGGAATCCATACAATTGTGAGTAAGATGAGAAAGTGTTAGAATGAGGTCACCCAATATTGTAGATGTTGCTTGAAAAGTGTTAATCCATGACATGGCTATATGAAGCTGCAAGAATGATATATGTGAGAGGGTTGAGTGTAGAGGAACATGAAATATTCCAAGGGTTTGTAGAGAAGCACGGGCTAGTGTAGAGGTCATGGAACCTCTATGGGTAGTATAGAAATCCCGAAAAATATTTGAAAATGTTGTATACCAATGGATGTAGTGAAATATATGTAATGATTCTCTTGCAATGGTCAATGAATTTCCAAGGGAAAAAACCTTGTAATGCATATAGTTAGACTATGATACTCACATTGTATGGCCCAACAAATAGACTCCAAGAGTAACAAAAGGATTTTGGAGGTTGGATATCATTGCTAATATTTAAACCCAAAGTGTGATTCAAACCTTCATTCCCATGGAGTGGTTACCTTCTCTAATATTGATGATCCAAATGTTGAGGGATGAGATATAGAAGGCTTGGATGCTAAGAGAGGAGGAGATTAAACTTGCAAATATAGCATTAAATCCACCAAGAAACTAGCTTTGTGGGTATAAGGAGCATTGATGAAAATCGTTAAAGATAATGCATAATAACACATAAAAATATGAGAGAGAGATTTAAAGAAGGACTCTATTAAGATGAATAATTACATGCAATTAGGCCAATTTTAAGACCTCTCCTTCCCAATATTAATTGTCTTCCTACTACCTTTTTATAATGGTGACTTGTTAACAAAGTCAAATTTGATTAATATTTATCTAGGTGGATATCGATGGCCTCCACCTATTCCAACTGGCTCATTTTGGAAGTTTTCAGTTTGGCAATTTTTTTTCTAGTTTTTGAGTCCCGAACTTCCGAGGTCATTTTGAGGCCCTAAACAACGTTTTTAGGGCTTGCCACGGTAAAACCATAAATAAAGACAGAGTCTGACTACAACATGTGTAGTACTTAAATGAAGATCATATGCAAAAGTTATGGCCCCGGGAAGTTGATACACCAAACTACCCAAAACAGGGTCCACAAAATTGTTGGCTTTTCATCTTCCAGGGTTAGGGTTTTGGATTTTATTTATGTTAAAAAGGCCTTTAGAACCTCATTGTAAATATTATTCTTGCAAATGCGAGTAGCCATCACATCTCTTCTCAAAGATAAGTTTCCACCATTCTAGCGAGTCTTTCACTCTTTATTTTTACAGTCTTTGTACATTTTCTCTCATTAATAGAAATTGTGTATTATTGTATCTCTATGTTTATGGTTGCATATCTGATATATTTATGTTATATTATTGGATACCTGAGATATATCTATACATTCCTTTATTATATCTCTACTCTCATTTCATGTCGAAAATAATCTGGATCAGTGGTATCATAGCAGGCTTCTCTTGATCATTTTTCAGTGCATGCCCCCTGACGAGGTCTGAGTATAGCAAGTTGGGTCTTGAGCTTCTCTCTCTTGGGGAAAATCTCTCTCACATGCCCATGAAACCCTCCATGGAAGAAGAAAAGAAAAATGACAGAGCAAAAGATTCTATTAATCTGTTATTGGAGCAAGCTCTCACACAACAGAGGGACAAAATGATGGAGAATTTTTCCCACGTCCTTCAATGCCTACCAATAAAAACCAACGCGTCTTCATCAAGAGACCACTTTAGAGGCACCTCTCCTTTCAAGGTACAAATTAATTTTGATATTCCCATATTTGAAGGACAAATAGATGTAGATTCCCTAGAAAAGTGGCTAAATCTGCTAGAATATTATTTCTGTGTTCACAATTTCTCTGACAGGGAAAAGATCACCTTCGCACTACTTAAGGCTCTCCCCCATGTCAAACATTGGTGGGAAACTTACTTGGAGAAAATTTCCACAGAGGAGTTTGGAATATATGGGGTTGAGCCCACCTAGGAGTTTTTTGTGGATGTGTTCAAGGAACAATATTACCTTGTTGGTAACTATGATGACCAATACATGAGATGGTCCACACTGCGGCAAGAGAGGGGCCAAATAGTGTCAGAGTTCACAAATAATTTCCATACTTTGTGCACCAAGTTTGGTATCAAAGACTTCGAGAGGCATCTAGTTTTGAAATATTGTGAGGCTCTACATAGGTACATCCAAACCAAAATGGATTTCCTATACATCTCATCATTGGGAGCTTCCTATCGATATGTTTTCAAAATCGAGCATAAATTTAGGCATCAGAACAAACGAGAGTTTGGATCTGCAAATCCACAAAAACTAAAGTATGATAAAGACGACCCTAACAAGAAGCCTCCTGAAAACCATTCTAAGCAATAGGAAAAGAAGAGTCATGGGAAGACAAAGAAGGACACTGGAAAATGGTGTGATTTCCACAAAAGCCCCTAGCACAACACCAATGAATGTCACTCAAAATAGTCATTGTTGGTCGAGATCAAAGACAAGGAGATGAACCCTGATTCTGAATCTGATTCTGAAAATACTAGTAGAAGACATATCATCGACGCAGATCCCACTGCTATTGTCGCGACCACAACAATTAAACCAAAAGAACCAACATAACCTGAAGAGGGGGAGCACCTTTTTCATTCACAGATGTGGGTGAATGGGACCCCACTGCATTTTATTGTTCATAGCAGAAACTAGAAGAACCTTATCCCATCAGAGGTTGTCAAATAGTTGGTATTGTCGACAATACCACACTCGCATCCATACAACATCTGGTGGCTTTTCCAGGGACGAGATCTTTGTGTCAGCCAGGAGTGTTGATTGTCATACGACATCCAGCCCTTCAAGGATGAGGTATTGTGTGATGTTGCCCCGTTGGATGTCTATGATGTTCTCTTGGGCCATCCATATATGTAGAAGAGTCATGTTATTTATGAGTCTCAACACTGTAGTGTCATTATTACCTTGGGGGGTCATCTCTACAGGATACCAGAGGTAATTCCAACTAATGTCCCACCTAAACAATGTCACAAGGTAGTATCTCATACTACAAAATTCATCGTCTTCACAATATGTTAAAAAGGTGAACAAAAGGACACTACAACCAAAACAACCTCGTTCCAACCACCTTATATCCAATAGAATCATGTCGACAAGATTGCATCAAAGCGCAAAGATTCCTTCTGCACACAGTCATCTCATGTAGCCTGACTGGTTGAACCAATTCAACCCCACCAGCAACAGGTTCATGAAAACCTTCCACAAACCTGTTGATTTTTCAATAAGATAGGCTTAAGCATGAAGTTCATTCCATTTTTAGTATTTTACTTAAACCATAGACAATTTTTTTCAGCAACTAAGATCACAAGAAGAAACACCATGCACAAGTACACAAGAAGTATCATGGGAAACCCTTCTCAACAAGGGAAGAAAACCCAGCCAATCCTTTGTTATATTCTTCAACAGAAATACCTCCACCACCAAGAAATACTAGCACACAAAAAGGTGCTCACAAACCCTAGAAGACTAGTGCCCAAGATAGGTGTGCACTTTTCCCAAGAAGGAAGTACTTGCTGAAATTTTCAAACTCACACTTGTGTTATGATTCCTCAATGGGAAATTTACCTTTAATTATATTAGACTGAAAGTATGAACATAAGTGTATATTGGCACAACAGGGATGACCTCAATAACTTATAATATAATTAATAATTATCATATTAATTATCTGTTACATTAATTATCTTTTATATTCAGGTGGGGCTGACCTGTACCCTTTACATTACAAATAGGGTTGCAGGTAATTTTTACTCTTGAACAATATATAAAGGGATCTCATACACCCACTAATGCTCAACCACTAGGGGTACATCCATATGTGCTTAGCCACAGGGATGTCCATATCTCTATCTCACTGCATCTCACAGGAGAAACACACTCACTAGTGTTAAACCACTAGGATCATGTTCACTTGTGCTCATCCAAAGGCACGTCCAACTCAACAGATCTTCTTTCTCACTACATTACACACGAGAGTCATCTGGATTTAATCATCTCGACTCTCTGCTCAGAGGAGGCTAATACATCATTTCATTTCTATCTTAGAACGATGCACCCAACTCATCGAATTTCACACGTTCACCTGTGCTCAGCCACAAGCACGTCCAACTCAACAAATCTTCTTTCTAACCATGTTACATAGGAGAATCATCTGGAGTATCATCTCAAATCTCTACAAGGAGGAGGACAACACAACGTTCCAGTTCTATCTCAGATAGGAACCACACATCCAATTCAGGGTCTCTCTCTCAAGTCTATGTCCTGGAGAATGTATCACGCAGTTGTAATCATCAACACTCCCTCTCAGCTAGGGAGGAATTCTCCACCAGGCCAAGTCTCTCATGAAAATACTCGAACTTCATCTTGGAAAGTGGTTTGGTGAAGATATATGTGATCTTCTCATAGGTAGGAAGATATTGCACATGTATTTTCTTCCTCTGCACCATGTCTCTAATATAGTGATATTTTATCTCGATGTGTTTCGATCTGTCATGAAACATAGGGTTCTCAGAGAGATTTACACAGCTCTAGTTATCACAATGAATAGTAGTAGAATCCATCTCTTGATTGAATAAATCAATTAGAATTTTTCAAAGAGAAATTGCTTCGTGGACTGTGTTGAGCTCTCAACACACCCTAAAAATTCTCTGCCAAATTTTACTTTTTGGGTACCACTTAATCTTTTGGTATTGTCTAATTCAGAACAATGTTCTTTTCACTTATCATTGTTTTCTGGAAATTCTCCTTGATTCTTTAAAAGTTTCCCTGAACATGTCAAAACCATCATAACTTAAATGGATTAACATTTGATTAAAGAATCAACCACTAAATCGTTTCACCTGACGAGTCCAAAATTCGGGACCTAGAAGAATCAGAGATGAAAGAAAATCGTCCTAGAAAACTAAGGATGTTGATCGCTGATTTTCGTCGACATCGGTAAAAGGGGAGTTGTTCTTTCGTGATAAGCATTGCACAAGAAATTTGTCGATGACTGATTTCATTCGGCATCGGAAAAACGCGAAAGGAAGTAGTCGTTTGCGGGGAAAGAAAGGAATCGCCGATGTTCGATCCTGTAAAAGCATTTCGGCATCGGTGACTTATGAGTAGCTAAACCCGTAAGGAGCATAAAACGTTTTCCAGGCCACCAACTCTCGAAAATTTTTGGCATCGATGAAATTCCAAGAAGCTAGCCCAAGGAAAAGGATGGGATAAGTTCATCTCCAGTTACTAACCCCTGATATCTAATCGGCATCAGCAATTCATAGGCTTGGTTAGGGAGCGCGTAACTAAAAGAAGGTTACCACCTCTGTTGGCGCTCATGAGTCAAGTCACCAGTATTTATCTGCCACATGTCACATTAGAACCATCCAACGAAAGTAATCGTCATCGACGGTTTTCTTTTTGTAAAAAAAAAAAAGGTATCAACGAAAAATCTCGTAGCTCTGTGCTGATCCCTGACTTCCCCATTCAGAAAATGACACGATGGGACATTTTAGCTCTAAGATATGCTAGATACGATGCATTTAATCGATTGATTAACTCCAAGATCATGCATTAGTTTCTAATTTGTGCGCAAAGCAAAATGATCGTTTTAGCCTGTAGATACAATGCATCTCCCTCCACGCCTCCGCCGTCAACCTACGTAAAATTAATTACAGAGAATTGGCAGTAAGTAGTTTTAAATTTCATCCCATTACTTGTATTGACAGCTTGATGCGATTGGTAAGTTCTCTCTCATTATATTATCTTGAATTATTATAAGCCAGAGCATTCTTCGTGCAAAAAAGTCTGGAACATCCAGAGGAGAGAGACGAACAACCCGAAGAAGGCGTCCAAGGTATAGTGAGTATTAAGAAACAGAGTTTAGCAAGCATACAAGTATGTACCAGTCTGGTTTTGTTGTTTCCACCTCACATGTAAATTATGATCTAATATTACTCTGTATGCCGGCCATAATTGAACGTCTTTGGTTGCAAGAACAATGCCTCCAAAGAAACCTACCACTAGGAAATCTCCTAGAGTACCAAAGCTGCAAGAATCAGAAGCAGGAGAGGGCTCCTCCCCAGTCGTTGCAAGAAAATTGGAATTCACTTCCAAGCCGGCACCCATCATCAAGATGATCACCAAATAAGCCTTCGCTCAGCCCTCGAACTTTGGGGACATGGAGGTGAACAATGGGACCAAGACAATATTCCCGCGATGGGAAGACCTGTTCAAGAAAATCAAGCAGGAAGAATTTCCCGAATATGCCCCACATAGTGATCCTAACACAAGGAAGTTGGATGATGAGGTCTTCGTCAACATCCGCAAGGCTTACCTACATATGGTGGCGAGCAGGACTCTGGTATTCCCTTGCATTGAACTTTTGAAATGGCTCATTGATCACACTGATGCATAGAAGTGTGTAATTAATGATGATAATAATCAAATCGTCAAGGTTTTCCTCCCATTAGAAGTCCAAAATTATTACAAGCTCAGGGAGTCAGATGAACGTTTGAACACAGATTTTGTTGTGAAGTTTTATCATAAGCATGACAGCAGCAAAATCATGGCGTCCTATTGGAAAGAAGACAAAAAATTCACCAACCGAAACTTCAGCTGGTACTCGACGGCCAACCTCAGATAACCTTATATCTATATAATGGCTCTCCTTTGTCGGTTGCATGGAGAAAAGCATTGCTCCAGGTTTTTAGAGGCATGGATGCCTTTGTCTTATACTGTCGCCATCTCCGGAACAAGCTTTAACTAGGGTGCTATCATCTCCAAACAGCTTAGCACATGCATTCTACAGGCTCAGCAGCCGAAGGAAGGAGAAACGTCTGCCTTCTACATGGCGTCTTATCTATTGGACGTCATCTATGCAAGAAATGCCTTCGTTGGGATGAACCTGAGATGGCACGCTTCCGAGCTCCCGGTCCATGTCTACTTGAGCATTTTGTGGGAGAACGGGTATAAAATATCTTACTCTCTCATTTGTGACCAATTTATCACACCTCTTCATTTTTTTTACTATTCAAGAAAGAGTGCCCAAGGCTGTTTGATGTGGCCAAAAAAGTTATATCAAAATTTCGTCACTGGTACCTGGATGAGCGTGAAACCTACATTAGGGTTTTCGGTGCCACCGGAGCACCACATTTTCTACCTATATATGTCCTCAACCGACTGGTACTAGGGGAAATATGTTACCAAACTATCTTGCATGGTTACAACGCCACTTTGGTGAAGGATAAGAAGCAGGCATTCATACCCTATGGGTTTCACATCGACTTCTACCAGGTTAAAGACACTGCGCAGGACAAGACAGAGGGATTAAGTCAATTGGAATTTTGGTTCCATACAGGACGTTTTCTCAAGCAAGATCCCAAGGGTCTTGTCTCGAAACATGCATCACAAGTATCGTCATGTTGGCCTTATTCCCACGACCAATTTGAGGATGAAATTTTCACTGAAAATGCTCAAGACTAGGATGAGGTGGTGGCAAGAATGGCTGACCCCAAAGTAACGTAGTTCAAGGCCATGAGTTGGGAAGAGAAAACAGTGTCCTTGGAGCAAGCAGCGCAAGAAATTCTCAAGGCTAGGGAATAAAGGGTAGCATTCAAATCGGCCAAAACGATGGAAGCTCCCCAGGAAGCCCCTATACAGAAATGGAATTTTCTCGAAACTCCAGGTGCACTGGAAAGAGGGACGCTCTTGATCCAACATGCTCAGCAAATGATGGATTTGGCATTGTATGATCCGGCCCTCTTATCAAGTGTTTCGACCAGTAATCCAGAAGAGAGCCTAGTAGGGGTAGGCGGCTCCGAGCTCACAGACCCCGGTAACATCAACGGGTCAGATGACCCTGAATCCACATTTCCGCCAATTAATTCACCGGCAGGCATGATGATTCAATCAGAGTCGGGCTGGGTGTCGATCAAAACAAGTGCGCCTAACTCTATGACCGAGTTCATAAATATATACAGTGATGATGAGAGCTCGGAGGCATCTCAGAAAACCTCTGTGCATGTAGAAGAAGAAAAGGGAGCTGAGGAAAAAGCACCTCTTGTTCCCGATGTTCAGAGTCAAGAGGACACATGAGAAGGAAAAGGATTCGAAAGAGGCCTAGACATAGAAATGCCCGATGCGCCGGAGACCCGAGCAGGTAGTCCCAAGGACAAGTCAGAATTGGATGAGTCAGAAGAAATATCCCCCTAGAAGGACGTCGGCGATGCCATGGCTAGTATCAAGCAAGTATTGAGCTCCCTCTCAACACATCTATTCCACTTGATACTCAGGTCCCCGATAAACAACGGGAAGAGGTCGGACCTTCGGAGAAAAATAAGGAGGTTCAAGAGACTGATCTTGAACAAATATATACCACCAGCAGCCTAGGAAACATGCTCACATGGGTCGACCAATAGATACCAGAGCCGATAGACGAGGTAGAAGACATCTATGCAATCTCCTATGATCAAAAGAGGAAGGCCATCATGCAAAGGATTTCTAAGAAGAGAAATATTACTGTGGACCATTCCATTTTGGTTACCATAGAGGAAAACTTGATCAACACAGCAGATGCTCACACGTATGAACTGATAGGCATGGGAATATCCCTCTCTAATGCTGCCCAGGATAGGGACAGGAGGGATGAAAGAGAACTAGTTGATACTCTGAAGGAACTGGAATGCTTGCACCATCTTGTTGAGTATTACAAAGGCACCACACAGACTGTATCATATTTGAAGAGTGAGTTTTCAGGAGTTTACAATGAGTACAAGAAAGAAAGAAACATGTTAACTGAAAATATAATTGAATTCTAGGAGGACACTCTCATGGCCCTCGCAGCATGCAAGGAGATGGAATGATGGCATGAAAGAGTGTTGCAAGATGTGGAAAGACTCGAATACATTGAAGCAGTCCAGTAGGGTCGAGAAAAGGAAGAATATGGTATTCGACTGTTAAAAAAAAGTAGCCTCGACCGCATAAAGAGATCCGCAGAATACTGGACTAAGATGTCCCAGGACCCACATCGAGAGATTCAAGAACAATATGCCAAGTGCCAGAAGCACTAGGATAAAATATTTAAAGTAATGAAAGATATCAAGCTCCCCAAGTTCATCACCCCCACTGAGTTTATCGACATAAGAAACGTGCTCAATATGTACGCCGAACAAGACTCCCTATGGACCGAAGAGTTCATAAAGGTAGCCGATACGAGGCCAGGACAAGTGCAACAATTCACAGAACACCTGAGTTAAACCCATGTTGCAACAGTTGAATTCCACCTTGGTAAAGTACCGAGTGCATGCAGCAGACATCAGAAGGATATATGCAGCCCCAATGGAACAACAAATATTCTCGTGGGCCCAGACTTGTGAAGAAATATTCGCCAATTGGTCTGAATACGAAAGGAGTCATCCTTTCAAAGAAATATCCTGGGTGGACTAATCAAGAAGCTGTTATGAGATAGTGCCACAAGGCAACTTTTGTTTGGTTCAAACTATACTTAGCCATTAAACTTCGGTTAAGCTTGAGATTATAAATAAAGGCCTCGACCTATTAATTAATGGTCGATGGTTTGTTGTAAGAACTATTTTCTTTCTGGTTGTTAAGAATTATTTTGAAGCTGCTATGAATTTAGAAGTCCTTCTGGACCAAAGACGAAGTTATCTTTATCAAATGCATGTGTGATTGAGCGTGAAGAAGAATTATTTCCTATTCATTTTTATGAGTAGATGTAACAAGTAAGAGTTATCAAATATATTGTCAAGTTAACTGGTACAATTGCTTTGTTGTTCTTTTCTTTAAAGATGAAGATGATGAATTGTTGTGCGAATTATGAGATGAATGATAGTGGTAGATGAATTATTTTGCTAACCATTTATCTTGTTTCATATGTGTTTTTCTTTCTGGTAGTTAGTAATCTCAAGCAATGATTGGACACTCGCATGGTTAATGTATTATTACTAGCCCTATGGTATAGAATTGTCGTCTGCATGTTTGAGTAGCGGGTTATCCCTAGCTCCGCCTATTCTGAGTAGTTGAAACTTTATCCTGTTATTTTTGAAGTTGGTTTATACTGGCTTGCACTTCTCATATCAGCCCCACCCTAAGAGAAAATACAGAAAAGAAAATAGTCCCAACTGAAAGAAGAGCCTTCACCAGAAAACACAAAGCCCATCGATACCTTGGCCAAATTGCAAGATCTGGAGAACCATTCCATTTTAAACGCTGTAGAGTCTAATTGGGCCTCGGTGGCGAGTTTGGTTCCTTCTATTGAGTCAAGGTATTTAAGACACATCAACAGAATTGGTGCTAGAAGGAGGGCATGAGAATTAATGGTTGAATATATATATATATATATATTATACAGCATTTCAAACAAGCCACGCATTCATAACAACCCAAATGCATGGCTAGTCAACCCCAAGACAGCCCACACACGCTGAGTACTCCAAAAAAGAGTAAATCACCCCAACCTAAGGAAGAACTATTTCATCCAGAAATACCTTACGCTCTTCCTCACGAGGAAGTAAACCAATTCAGACAAATCACCAGAGCATACACCCGACATATCAGTGCATTACCCATAACTCTGATACTTCCTCAATAAAAACAACAAAGTAGACTGGTGGTTAGCACTCTCAGCGAGGTATTTGTTCACTCAATAGAAGACTTAATAGACTTCGCGATCATCGAAATTCAAGATCCTCTTGATCTGATACCCAAAACCCTAGTAGGCAACGTCTTTGAACAAGGCGATTACTCGAAAGAAGAGGAGTCTAATTCAAAATCTATAAGTATGGAAGGTAACAATGATCATGAGGAGGAAAGGGAAGTTCCACCTCAAAACAACAAACCTTGGTTGGCCGGAGATGCCGTGGCCATCCCTGGATGAATACATAATCTTCCCCGGCACCCAAAAAAGTTGCTTCCCAAGTACGATCCCGAAACCTCAGGTTTACCTGAGGATCATATCAAGAAGTTCATACTTGCGATCAGGCTTATGAACGTTCAACATGAAGACGTAGTATGCAGACTTTTTCCCTACATGTTTGAAAATTCAGCTTCCACGTGGTATTTTAATTTGCCAGTAGGATCTATAACCAGTTGGACTAAGTTCCAAAAATATTTTCTAGACAAATTTGCAGAAGTAAATACTACGGGAGCCCTGATGGTTGAGTTGTTCACAACCACCATGACCCCAAAAGAGAGGGTCAAATATTTCAATCAAAGATTCACGACCGTTTTAAACAAATTCCAGCCCGCAGCGAAGCCTACTCAAGAGTTGCAAATTGAGGTTTATGCCAACGCGCTTCCGGCTTCTATTTCTATGTTCGTAAAAAGAGCCGCCAAGCGAACCCTTGAGGAAACTTTTGAGGAGGACAAGATGATAGAATTCCATATGAAAGGATGTAAGGAAATCCAGGCCTCTTTAGTAAAAAAAGAAAGTCATCTTCCGCCCAGGAGAGGACTCCTTCTGACTAGGTCATCGGGGAAACCAGCTAAACAAACTCTAGATAAGGGTGATGAAAATATAGAGGATCTACAATGCATGGTTGAGAAGTTATCAAACGAGATAGTAGACATGAAAAAAAAAAAGGTATCAATGAAAAATTCCCGTAGCTCTGCGTCGATCCCCGACTTCCCCATTCAGAAAATGACACGATGGGACGTTTTAGCTCTAAGATATGCTAGATACGATGCATTTAATCGATTGATTAATTCCAAGATTGCGCATTAGTTTCTAATTCATGCGCAAAGCAAATTGACCGTTTTAGCCTGTAGATACAATGCATATCCCTCCGTGCCTCCGTTGTCAACCTACATAAAATTGATTATAGAGAATTGGCGGTAAGTAGTTTTAAATTTCGTCCCATTACTTGTATTAACAGCTTGCTGTGATTGGTAAGTTTTCTCTCATTATATTATCCTGAATTATTATAAGTCGGAGAATTCTGCGTGCAAATAATTTCAGAACATCCATAGGAGCAAGACGAATGACCCAGAGAAGGCGTCCAAGGTATAGTGAGTATTAAGCAACAGAGTTTAGCAATCATATAGGTATGTACCAGTCTGGTTTTGTTGTTTCCACCTCACATGTAAATTAGGATCTAATATTACTCTATATGTCAGCCCTAATTGAACATCTTCGGCTGTAGGAATGATGCCTCTGAAGAAACCTACCACTAGGAAATATCCTAGAGTCCCAAAGCTACAAGAATTAGAAGCAGGAGAGGGCTCCTCCCCAGTCATTGCAAGAAAATTGGAATTGACTTCCAAGTCGACGTCCATCATCAAGACGATCACCAAAGAAGCCTTCACTCAGCCCCCAGCCTTTGGGGACATAGAGGAAAACATTGGGACCAAGACAATATTCCTGCGATGGGAAGACATGTTCAAGAAAATCAAGCACAAAGAATTTCATGAATATGTCCCACATAGCGATCCTGACACAAGGAAGCTGGACGATGAGGTCTTTGTCAACATCCACAAGGCTTACCTACACATGGTGGCGAGCAGAACTTTGGTATTCCCTTGCATTGAACTTTTGAAATGGCTCATTGATCACACCGATGCACAGAAGTGTGTAATTAATGATGATAATGGTCAAATCGTCAGGGTTTTCCTCCCAGTAGAAGTCCAAAATTATTACAAGCTCAGGGAGCCAGATGAATGTTTGAACACGGATTTTGTTGTGAAGTTTTATCATAAGCATGGCAGCAGCAAAATCATGGCATCCTATTGCAGAGAAGACAAAAAATTCACCAACCAAAACTTCGGCTGGTACTCGACAGCCAACCTCAGACAACCTTATATCTATCTAATGGCTCTCCTTTGTCGGTTGCATGGAGAAAAAGATTGCTCCATGTTTTCAGAGGCATGGATGCCTTTGGCTTATACTCTCGCCATCTCCGGAACAAGCTTCAACTAGGGTGCTATCATCTCCAAACAACTTAGAACCTGCATTCTACAGGCTCAGTAGCGGAAGGAAGGAGAAACTTTTGCCTTCCACATGGCGTCTTATCTATTGGACGTCGTCTGTGCAAGAAATGCCTTCGTCGGGATGAACCTAAGATGGCACGCTTCCGAGCTCCCGGTTCATGTCTACTTCGGCATTTTGTGGGAGAACAGGTATAAAATATCTTACTCTCTCATTTGCGACCAATTTATCACACCTATTCATTTTTTTTACTATTCAAGAAAGAGTGCCCAAGGCTGTCTGATGCGGCCAAAAAAGTTATATCAAAATTTGGTCACTGGTACCTGGATGAGCGCAAAACCTACATTAGGGTTTTCAGCACCACCAAAGCACCACATTTTCTACCTATATACGTCCTCGACCGACTAGTACTAGGGTAAATATGTTACCAAACTATCTTGCAGTGCTACAACACCACTTTGGTGAAGGATAAGAAGCGGGCATTCATACCTTATGGGTTTCACATCGACTTCTACCAGGTTAAAGACACTGCGCAGGACAAGACAAAGGGATTAAGTCAATTGGAATTTTGGTTCCATACAGGACGTTTTCGCAAGCAAGATCCCAAGGGTCTTGTCTCGAAACATGCATCACAAGTATCGTCATGTTGGCCTTATTCCCACGACCGATTTGAGGATGAAATTTTCACTAAAAATGCTCAAGACAAGGATGAGGTGGTGGCAAGAATGGCTGACCCCAGAGTAACGAATTTCAAGGCCATGAGTTGGGAAGAGAAAACGATGTCCTTAGAGCAAGCAACGCAAGAAATTCTCAGGGCTAGGCAATAAAGGGTAACATTTGAATCGGTTGAAACGATGGAAGATCCCTAGGAAGCCTCTGATTGGATGCTTGCATGGTTAATGTATTATTTTATTTTATTTTGCAACTAGGGGAATCGGTAACAACGACAGTATCATACTCGTGTGACACGGGGTTGAATCCTACCGGCTGCCTTATAACCCCTAGGGAGAAACACACAGCCTGCAAGCACGCCCTCCGAGTAAATCGGGGTGAGAATCTTCCTTAAGACCTCTTTTTACATATTTCCTTCCATTTACATGGCACTTGCCAATCGGTCTACAGCCCTGCGGGCCATGGTTAATGTATTATTACTAGGCCTGTGGTATAGAATTGTCGTCTGCATGTTTGAGCAGTGGGTTATCCCTAGCTCGACCTCTTCTCAGTAGTTGAAACTTTATCCTGTTATTTGTCAAGTTGGTTTATATTGGCTTGCACTTCTCATATCAGCCCCACCCCAAGAGAAAATACAGAAAATAAAACAGTCATAACTGAAAGAAGAGCCTTCACCAGAAAACACAAATCCCATCGATACCTTGGTTGGATCACAAGATCTGGAGAACCATTCCATTTTAAACGCTACAGAGTCTAATTGGGCCTCGATGGCAGGTTTGGTTCATGCTATTGAGTCAAGGGATTTATGACCCATCAACAGACTGCTACACTCAATGTAATGTATGCTACCTCTATGGTACTCAATGCCACAGAGCTCTGTTTTCTGCTACACTAGGAAACCATGGTAGACCCCAAAGTGAAGCAACAACCGGAGGTGATTTTTCTGTCCACTGCGCTCCCTACCCAATCTGCATCGACATATCCCTGCAGGCTCAAGTCTACACTGGAGGCATATCTTAGGCCATAACTAACTATTCCTTTTAGGTATCTCAATACATGTTTTGCCGCTATCTAGTGAATCTATCTTGGTTTCATCATAAATTGGTTAAGCACATTCACTGTAGAGCATATATCCGGTTTGGTGTTAACTATATACATCAGTGATCCAATCAAATGCCTGTACAAGTGTGGATCAATATCTCTTGAATTATTATCACTCATCTTCTTCAAATCCATCACCATTGGTGTAGGCATGGATTTGCATTCTATCAAACTGAACTTTTTCAATATCTCCACAGTATATTTTCCTTGACTTAAGAAAATCTCATCTGTCCTTTTCCATACTTCTAGTCCCAAGAATTAATGTGTCAAGCCTAAATCCTTCATCTCAAATTTAGCAGTCAATGCTTGTTTGCATTCAGCAATGAGTCTCTCTGAATCGGTGAGAAAAAGGTCATCCACATATAGGACCAAGATCAAGCACTCATTTCCAACAATGTGATAATATAGGTTTGTATTAGCAACACTTTTGCTGAAACCCAAACTCATCAGAAATCCATCCATTTTCTCGTACCAAGTACGTGGTGCTTGCTTTAGTCCATATACGGTTTTCTTCAACCTGCACTTATGAGATATTTCATTGTGTATAATGAATCCTTCTAAATGCTCGTTACAAACTTCTTCCACAATTTCACCATTGAGAAAGGTTGTCTTTACATCCATCTGATGTAGCTTCCAACCCATGGAAGCAGCTAGTGCAATGATAGAACAGATGGAAGTGTGTCAGGATACTGGAGAAAAATTCTCGTCATAGTCAACTCGCTCTACTTGTGAGAACCATCTGGCTACAAATATCGCTTTTTATTTCTCGATGCTTCCATCAGCTGCATGTTTGATTTTATAAATCCATTTGGAAGTCACTACAAACTTTCCATCTGGTCTTGGAACAATATCCCATACATCATTTTTCAATATAGATTGATATTCTTTTGTCATGGCATATTTCCATACTTGTTCACTTGAATCTTCTCCATGACAATATGGCTCGGAGTCAATGATGTGGGTCAAGGCTGAAAGGTATCTTGAGAATCTCTTTGGTCTCTTGCTCTCTTTGGTTGTTCCTTTAGAGGATTTATGTCCCTCTACTTCCTGGAAAGTTTGTCAGGCCCAAGAAGGCCTTTTATGTCCAACTATAATATCTTTGGGCATGTCAATTGGAGCAATTGGATCGGTTGGAACAATTGGATCAACTGGAATAATGTATGTCTCCCTATGAACTGTTGAAGGGGGAGAAGGCATTGCCTCACTATCAATTTCCATCTGAGATTCTCTAGATCTTTGGAAGGTTATCTCTTCTTCAAAAGTAACATCTCTGCTTATTTCAATCTGTCTTTGACCAGGAATGTAGATCGGATATGATTTTGAGGATTCATTGTATCCTAAAAATGTGTCCTTTCTCCCTAAAGGGTTTATCTTGGATCTCTTCTCTTTGGGTACATGAAAATATACTGGACACCCAAATATTCTAAAGTGTCCAATCTCAGGCTTTACTCTAGTGAAGGCTTCTTCTGGAGTAATGTTCTTCAAGATCTGATGAGGACTCATGTTTTGAACATACACTTCTTTCATGCATGCTTCTGCCCATAGAGTCATAGGTAGAATCTGATCATGTATCATTTATTTGGTTGCCTCGATGATAGTTTTGTTTTTCCTTTCTATAACCCCATTTTGTTGAGGGTTGTAAGGAATTGTGAACTCCCTCTTGATCCCTGCTTCAATACAGAAATTGTTGAAATCTTTGGAGGTGTATTCTCCTCCATTATCTAATCTTAGTACCTTGATCTTTCTTCCGGTCAGGTTCTCAACCTGAGCTTTGAATTCTTGAAATTTTGCAAGGACTCCATCCTTTTTATTCAGGAAGTAAATCCAAGTTTTTCGAGAGTGATCATATATGAAGAGTACATAGTACAAGTACCCATTCAGAGATGCAATATTTAGTGGGCCACACACATATGAATGTATCAAGTCCAAGATCTCCTTGGATCTGTTATTACTGCTTAAGAATGATCCTTTAAAAAAAATTCCAAGAGCACAACCTTTGCAAACACCTTTATGCTGAATCTGTATCTCTGGAAGACCTGTTACCATTTTCCCTAGAGCTAGGAGAGATCTATAATGAATATGAGCAAGTCTTGTATGACATAGCTCACTCAAGATGATAGTGCCATGTAGTAGGGCCTGGACTGGTCTGATGGTTAATATGTACAAGATTTTTTCTCGGACACCAATTACTTTGGAAAAATTTATATGTGATTATTTGTGCCATGAAAGAACTCTTCCTTTTGAGAAGGTAACCTTCTAGCCTTTGTCTTCCAAGACAGAAATGGAGACAAGGTTCCTCTTCATTCCAGGCTCATATAGTACTTCTTTTAATTTAAGTTGCATATCTGAATCTAGTTGGAAGGTATAAATTCCAACTCCTTTTACATCATATCTGGCATCATCTCCAAGGACAACATGTAGATGTATCTATTTCTCAACAAAAAATTTTAGGTGATCTCTAAAATTGGTCATGTGCCTGGAGGCACCACTGTCAATTAACCAAGTATTATCATTGGTAGGAACCATACCTAAGAATGTTGAGATGTTGGTGTCTTCATCTCCTTGAAGTCTTGACTTCCAGGAACTGATTTTTCTTGATCCATCAAGCTTGTCTTCCATCATTATTCTGTTCATCATGATTTTGGATTCTTCACAAACCCTTGTCAACTGGGCTAGAAAACCTAACGGTTAGGCTAGGCTAGCACTTTTAAGTTTTTTTGGACTTATGACTGCCAAAAATAATCCTTTGAAAGATAAGAGAACACTGGTAAGCTTAATATCTTCTTCAAAGAGTTGCAGAAACCCTAATTCTAAATTTTCTACAAAAATTAGCGAAACCCTAGAAACCTTAGGGCCAAAAATTCAAAATGCTCAGAAATGCAATCTAAATCTTGTTGGAGGTGCGATGAAGGAGTTCATACACTCCTATCCTATTTTTATCCCCAACTTCCAAGTGCCAAGTGATGAAACCTCTCAAAAAGGTAGGTCATATGAAATTTATGGAAACCCTAGGAGGGTCGTACAGTTTTGCAAGAGAGAGAAGATGGCTCAAAATTGCTTGTGAAATGGATTCTTCAAGACCTATGCTCTGATACCATGTTGATTTTTCAATAATATAGGATTAATCATGAATTTCAATCCATTTTTAGTATTTTACTTAAGCCATATACAATTTGTTGCAACAACTAAGATCACAAGAAGAAACACCATGCACAAGTACATAAGAAGTATCTTGGGAAACCCTTATCAACAAGGGAAGAAAACCCAGCCAATCCTTTGATATATTCTTCAAGAGAAATACCTCCACCACCAAGAAAGACTAGCACACAAAAGGGTTTTCACAAACCCTAGAATACTCGTGCCCAAGAGAGGTGCGCACTTTTCCCAAGAAGGAAGTACTTGCTGAAATTTTCAAACTCACACTTGTGTTATGATTCCTCAATGGGGAATTCGCCTTTACTTATATTAGACTGAACATGTGAAAAGTAGTGTCTATTGGCACAACAGGTCCGACCTCAATAACTTATAATATAATTAATAATTATCATATTAATTATATTTTATATTCAGGTGGGGCCGACCTATACCCTTTACATTACAAATAGGGTTACAGGTAAGTCTGACTCTTGAACAATATAGAAAGGGATATCATACACCCACTAGTGCTCAGTCACTAGGGGTACATCCATCTATTCTCAGCCACGTGGATGTCCATATCTCTATCTCACTATGTCTCACAGGAGAACCACACTCACTAGTGCTCAGCCACTAGGATCACATTCACATGTACTCATCCACAGGCACATCCTACTCAACAGATCTTCTTTCTCACTGCATTACACATGAGACTCATCTGGATTTCATCATCTCAACTCTCTGATCAGAGGAGGCTAATACATCATTTCATTTATGTCTCAGAATGATGCACCCAGGTCATGGGCTTTCACACATTCACCTATGCTCAGCCACAGGCATGTCCAACTCAATAGATCTTCTTTCTCACTGCGTTACACACTAGAATCATTTGGAGTATCATTTGAACTCTCTACAAGGAGGAGGCCAGTAAACCATTCCAGTTCTGTCTCATATAGGAACCACACACCCAAATCAGGGGATCTCTCTCAGTTCTGTGTCCTGGAGAATGTATCACGTAGCTATAATCATCAACAAAACCAAGAAGCGCAACATCTCCAGCAAGGCAAGCAGCTCACCAAGATTCAGATTCAACAATCGCTTTCCCCTCTCCCCCGAGAACTCAACGTAATGGAGACCATTTTTCCTAAGGAGGGAGTATTGATCCAGGTGGATATCGGTGGCCTCCCACCTATTCCAACTGGCTCATTTTGGCAGTTTTTCAGTTTGGCAATTTTTTTTCTAGTTTTCGAGTCCCGAACTTCTGGGGTTCTTTTGAGGCCCTAAATAGCGTTTTTAGGGATCGCCATAGATAAAATTTAGACATAGTTAGAGTATAACAAAAAAATGTGTAGTCCTCGGATAGACCTTTCCCATAGGCTATCGTGCACCTAAAACGAAGGTCGTATGCAAAAGTTACGCCCCCATGAAGTTGATACAACAAACTACCCAAAACGGGGTCCAAAAACCTATTGGATTTTCATGTTCCGGGGTTAGGGTTTTGGATTTTATTTATGTTAAAAATTAATTTAGAGCCTCAATGTAAATTTTCTTCTTGTGAATTCAAGTAGCCATCACATATCTGTTGAAATTACTAAGACAACTAAGAGGAGGGGGTGAATCCGTTGTTACTGCGCTTAAACAATTTTACGTTTGTAAAAATATTGTTACTCTTCTCCAACTGATAATCAATATTATGCAAGACATAAACAATAGAAATAGTAAACATCAATCACACACATGATAAACACAGAGACAATATTCATGAGAAAACCCATAAAGGGAGAAAACATCTTCTTCTTAGAATGATAGGCAGTCTTTTATGTTTATGTACATCATCTATCTTTGAGCACCAACTCAAAATGAGATTACAACCTCTTCTTTAACAAGTTGCAACTTGTGGAGAGCACCAACCCTAAAGTTTCTCTAACACCCACTAGAAAGAATCATATTTACTCCTTATGATCTCCAGCACCAACTGGATGGAAGCACCTACTTCCACTTATACAAGCACCAACTTGAACACATAAAACTCTTAGTTTTCCCTAGCACCACCCTACCACCCTATTTTCTAGCCACAACTAGATGGAAGCTACAACTCCTAGTATTCAAGCATCAACTTGAATAACAGGGGACCACAGTCCTTCCTAGCACCACCCTACCACCCTAATTATAAAACTTTTCCTGAATAATACCTTACAACAATACAAATATGTCAATGCTTACCATTTATTCTCTTTTCTGCAATTTTGCTTTGCTTATGTTCTGCAATTCTTCTCTGCTTCTGTATGTTCATACTCAGCTCCAATTGTTGTCATTTACCATATTCTCTCTCTTTATTCTTCTCATGCTCTTAGGTTCTCGTACATTCTTCTCTTTTCACCATTTTTTCTCTATCACGCTTATGTTCTTCGTCTCTGAATTTCTTCTCACTCTATTCATACTGTAATTTTCATTTCATATGGTTCAACTCATTTTGCAAAGAAAATAGCCACCCCAACTCTATCACAAAAATTTTCATTTATGCTTTCACTCATGATTCGTTACACTATGAATATCCAACGCCCAATAACAATGATTCAGTTCATATAATTGAATCATAACTGATCAAGAAATCACGAAGTGAAACAAAAACCCTTCGATCAGATTGTCTATTTAATCTGCGCCGTTGGATTATACACACATAGACTTGTATCAGGAAAAAAATTACTCTCCACGTGACCATTGTCTATGACCATACGCTAAAAAAAAAGGCTCTTCGCGACTTCGCACTTTGGCTATTCTGTTGTGAGTCACCCCGAGTCTCCCAACTCTTGATCTCTGAAGTAGAGCCTAGAGACGCTAGCTCCTTCCCTTAATATCTGTTGATGTGACCTCTTGCTATGACTTGGGGCCAAGCACTTCGAGACTTCGCATTTCGTGAACTCGCGAGTTAGCTCTCCTCCTTTTTCCAAAGTCCAACTCCCGAACTCCGTGTTAGATCAACGGTCCATAATCTTTTGTGATCCGACAGCCCAGATCTCCTCTTCGCACTTCGAGACTTTGCGTTTCATGATGTCGGAAGTTAGATTGCCTCCTTTCTTCCATTTCCTGATTTTTGAACTCCACTCTCATCTGATTGACAACCCATGACATTCCTCTAATCGACGGTCCATATCTCTTCTTCGCAAATGACGACCCACGACATTCCTCTGATCAATAGTCCAAATCTCTTCTTCGTGAATCAACAACCCATGGCATTCCTTCCTGCTCTTGTCCATTCGCAGTTGACATCAATGAAAACACTGACAACACACCAAACAACTTTCCAACGATCTTCGCCAACAATATCTTGTCAGAGATAAGTCGCCACCATTCTACAGAGTCTTACACTCTGTATTTTTACAGTCTTTGTACATTTTCACTCATTAATAGAAATTGTATACTATTGTATCTTTGTGTTTATGGTTGCATCTATGATATATTTCTGTTATATTATTGGATACCCAAGATTTATCTGTACATTCCTTTATTATATCTCTGCTCTCATTTCATGCCGAAAATAATCCGGATCAAATCTTGAATCAATAAATTTCATGCCCATCATGTTCCATTTTATATTTAATAAAAATATGGCTTTATGACTAATACATACAAAATTAAACTATAATATCTCTAATATTTGGATCACTCTACAAGAGAACCCTATGAACAGACCAATTTGGATGCCCTTCTTGAAAGAACCTAACAAGAGAACCATGTGAGAAAACTAGGTCCAATGCCCTACTTGAACTAACACTATGAAAACTATGAGAGAACCATTTTAATAATTTGGGTTGGATGCACTACATAAAAAAACACTAATCAAATCATATTGGATTCCATCCCTAAACAAACCAAATCATATTTCTTGGAAATGTTCTAGATCATTAAAAATGATGGTGATCCACTTGTATGATGACTTATTTGTCCATTCATTATTATGTGTTTGTTTGTTTGTTTTCCCAAGTTTTATATTTTGGAAGATGTATGTTGTTTTAATCCTTATCGTGTTTATGTTTAAGTTCCATCAATTATTGAAGGTACATTATATAAGTAGTTGATTATAGGACAAAGATACAAGCTATTGTGGAAAAACATCACAGGCTTAGTAAAAATGATTCCAAGATCTATTATCGTCTGAGATTTTAATGGATTTTAATCAAATGTCCTAATTATTGGATACTACCCACTAGGATTAAAGATGCATGCAATAAAGAGTTGCTTGATATACAAAGATACAAATAATTTGTAAAATAATTCTTGAATTTATAAATAATCAAAATGACAACTGTGGACTTTCCAAGCAATTCTATTAACAATTGTCACCACATAAACCTAAAATCAGTAATTTATGTCTTGTTATTTTACTCATAATTGATCATTTTTCCAAGTACTTGGAATCTTTTCGTTTTCATTGTATAAATCTAAAATGGTTTATGAGGACCTTTATCCAAGTTTATTTAAGTTTAATTAATGTAAGAGTGTTAGGAATCCATATTTTTTCATGTTATATCATCATAGGACTTGCTACTTTGATCTTCTAATTTCTAATTTTCATTTTTTTGTTTCTAAGTAGGTTATAAATGTTATTTGTCAAATAATATATATGCACATTACTCAATTTTACCCTTAATAACTTGGTGTTGAAACATGTTATGAGAATTAATTTTTCTATGGATGCAAGGCTAAAAACCTGGTTGCAAGGAGAAACAAAATTGAAGTTTATTACTGAAGGTTAGATATTATTTATTATTTATATTCTGCCTAGACATGTAGACTATTTTTTTGTTATTGCTTTCTAATTTAGAGATCTCATGTGTAACCTATTGTCGGGTTATTTATATGCATAAATCCTAACAGTAAATTTATCAATCTGGATGCTCGTAATCTTGTGATGATGCTGGAAAAATATATGTAGGAGTAGGCAACTAACTCTAAACTAAACATGTTGAATTCAAAAGTACTTTGTTTGAAAAGACACTTCCAAGAATTAGAATTAAGTTTTCAAGTCCTGTAACCAGCTATATTAAGAATTAACTTAATGACTTATCCATTATGTGTAGCTTAATCAAACTGAAATGTAAAATGCAAGAATTAAAACCAAAGGATCTTATGTTGTGAGTTAGAGTTCCATGGCCTTTCAGCTTCTTCAGAATTCTGAATTTCAACAAACATTCAGAAATCTTATGCACACCACACTCGGTCGTCGACACACTTGCATAAATTAAACAATCATTAAAACCACACTTGCATAAAGGAAAGTAATCATTGCAAAAAGGAAAGAAGAAAGTAAATAAAAGACAATATACATCAATCAGATCTCCATCCTTTTAGAGCAGGCCTACTCTATAGAATAGAGCAATGAAACTAATCTGCAACATAATTAAGCAAATCTAATTGCAAACTACATGAATTATGAAACTATATCCTATAACAAAACAAGAATATAAAAACTAGAAACTAAATAACATGAGAGATTATGAAATGTGTTATATTCCATATTAGTCTGGATGTTTTATCTAAGAGTCTTCCTCTTGGAATGGAGGGGGCACTCCTATTTATACAAACATTAAGATAACTAATAATGAATTCAGATTCACAAATCTCTCCTAGATGATAACAGCTAGCAAGTAATATCTCTACACAAATCTTTCATAACCAATCTTCCATGATTCTTCTCCATCCAATATGCTTGAGTGAATCTCCCAAATCTTCATCAAATCTTCAAGGGTTTGAAGAGGAAATTCAAATTTGAGGCTAGGTGATCAAATATGACTTTGTTGGAGTCTTCATATATACCTGTAAACATCATAGAAATCATCAAACTTTGATATATAAGTGAAACCATGTTATTTTTATAATATTTAATCATAAACTCACTCAGAATACTAAAATAAATGCTTTGGAAAATAATAATTCTAGACCCATATGTAATCATGAAAATGGTCTTAATGTAAGGTTACGAGAAAGAGGAATATGGTTAAAAGTGAAGTAAAAGCTTGATAAAAAGGTGGTATTTTGGTGACCCAACACCTATGTAGCCCATTTAGGCATCCTATCATTATTGCATATATTTTATTATGACTTTAATCATGGACAATACAAACCCTAATCCATTTCCATATAAATAAAGGAAGTTGTTTCGACCAGAATTTGTGTAAGAAGATTCTGAATACTTGTTAGAGAGGATGCTAAACAAGAAACACAACTAGAAATGAATTCATAATTATATCTGCAATGGCAAAAGTCACAACAATTATCTAGAATTGCTAAAAAAATTGTTGGAGTGGCGATGATGCTAATGATAGGCCTACCTTATCGACTCTAGTTTCATTCAACTATGCAATGTGTCAAGGGAATTGTTCCAAACTTTGATACAATTGCTCTTCTTAAAGGAGAAAATAGTTTAGAGGAGATAATTATTTTCAAAGTTGTTGAGTCCCATGTGGGAAACCTAGAGTTGACATGCTTGGATCCTTGTAGTAATGATCTATTAGAAAAATAAGATCGTGGACCAATAAAATAAAACAAATGCAGAAACAAAACACATAAGATACACAATACAATAGACACACAGATTTACGTGGTTCACCAAGTGTGGGCTACGTCCACCATAGAAATTGGCAGGTCCTTCCTTTATTATTATCCGCAGAGGGGGTAACCCCCCTCTGCCCTCCCCCACATGGAAGAGTGTACATACTTCTGGGGTGTAAATACTTCATGGGGTATAAACACGGCTGAAAACAAAATACCTATGAATCAGGAAGATAATCAGGCTCCACAACCAACAATCTCCCACTTGGAGACTGATCTCAACAACTCCACCACTGTTGTATATACTGGACTCTGAACCTTCTTGGACTTGGAAAATTTCTCATCTTCATATTCATTCTTGAAGACCAACTGAAACTGAGCAGGCTCTCAGTTTCTCCCTGGTTACTCCCTTTGTTAACATATCTGCAGGATTCTAGCTAGTGTGTATCTTTTCCAACTTCAAATGTCCATCTTCCAAGGTGGATCATATGAAGTGGTACCTCAATTGTATATGCTTAGTCTTTGAATGGAAGGTTGAGTTCTTTGCAATATGACTGGCACTCTCATTGTCACAGTACAACATGTTATTCTCCTGCTTCTTTCCCAATTCCTCCATAAACCTCTGTAACCAAATCATCTATTTACTAGCCTCTGTAGCAGAAACATACTCTAACTCTGTTGTTGAAAGTGAAACAACCTTTTGTAGTTTCAAAATCCAACTTATTGTTGTTCCACCTATAGTAAAAACATACCTTGTGGTGCTCCTCCTACTATCTTTATCACCTACCATATCTGAATCAACATATCCCTATAGAAAATTGTTTGAACCTCCAAAACATAATGCATGAGTAGCAGTACCTCTCAAATACCTGAGAATCCACTTTACTGCCGCCCAATGTTCTTTACCTGGATTGTTCATATACCTGCTCACAACTCCCATTGCATGTGAAATATCTGGTCTTGTGCAAACCANAAGCTGCCAATTGTTGATGAATAAGGGACCCTGGACATGTATTCTATCTCCTCCTATGTCTTGGGACACATTTTCTTAGTTAATTTTAAATGTATGGCCAAAGGTGTACTAACTAGTTTTTCATTCTGCATTCTGAACCTTTCCAACACCTTCTCTATGTACTCACCCTAAGACAATGTCAATTTGCAATTTTTCCTGTCTCTTGTTATTCTCATACCAAGGATTTTCTTTGCAACACCCAAATCCTTCATCACAAATGAATTAGCTAATTTATTCTTTAGCACATTTATATCCTGCATATTAGACCCTGCAACAAGCATGTCATCTACATACAATAGCAAGATAATATAGTTTCCATTTTCTATCCTTTTGAAATAAAAACAGTGATCAGAATGACATCTACTATAACCCTGTTCTGTCATAAACCTGTCAAACTTAAAATACCACTGCCTTGGAGCTTGCTTTAGGCCATACAAGCTCTTCTTTAACCTGCATACCAAATTCTCCTTCCCTTTGACCTCATACCCCTGTGGTTGTTGCATATAAATCTCTTCCTCCAAATCCCCATGGAGAAATGTTGTTTTAACATCTAATTGTTCAAGATGCAAATCTTCTACTTCCACAAGATTTAAAATAGTCCTAATTGAAGTCATTTTAATAACAGGAGAAAATATTTCATCAAAATATATACCTTTCTTTTGTGCAAACCCCTTTACAACAAGTCTAGCCTTGTACCGCTTTACTCCTCCATCTTCTTCCTTCAACTTGTAAACCCATTTATTCTACAACGCTCTTTTTCCTGCAGGCAACTGAACCAAGTCCCAAGTATGGTTACTTACCAAGGAATCCATTTCCTCTTTCATGCCTTTCTCCCACTTTTTTTGGGTGTCTACCTGCATTGCTTCTTCATAACATTCTGGTTCACCAGAATCAGTCAACAATAAATAATACAATGAAGGAGAGTATCGTTCAGGGGGTATACTTAACCTGGTAGATTTTCTAAAAACACTTGCAGGTGTTTGAGGTACTTGTTGCTCATGTTGTTGTACATTTTGATTTTTTGGTTCCTTTGGAATTTATTTTTCAATGATCTCATCAAGCACTGTGTATTCTTGTTTTTCTTTTCCCCGTTTCTTTCCCTCCAATTGATCTTTATACATGACCTTCTCATTGAATATGACATCTCTAATCCTAATTATATTGTTATTTTCATAATCCCAAAAGTGATAACCAAAATAATTACCACCGTATCCAATAAAGGTACACTTCTTGGATTTTGCCTCAAGCTTTGTTCTATTTTCTTTATCAATATGGACAAATGCTTCACAATCGAAAGTTTTCAAAAAAGAATAGTTTACCTTTTTTCATGTCCATTCCTCCTTTAGAATTCTACCATCCAAAGATCTTGAAGTTCCCTTGTTTATTAAGTAAACAATAGTATCTACAGCATCTACCCAGAACTATAAAGGAAAACCAGCATGCAATATCATACTCCTTGCACGCTCCATGATTGTCATGTTCATCCTTTCTGACACACCATTTTCTTGTGTTGTTCTTGGAATTGTCTTCTCTCTACGAATCCCATGGTATGAAAAGTAATCATCAAACTCCTTGCTACAATATTCACCTCCATT
>JASDQU010245301.1:77415-90173 GCA_032191745.1 Picea mariana | reverse complement strand
ATTCAACCACTTGTCTACAGCATCTGTGTCTATATAACCTTCAAATATAGGAATATCAAAGTTTATTTGTACCTTGAAGGGGGCGGCGCTTCCGTTCGAAGAAGATGCGTCGCCTGTTGGTAGTCGTCGAAGAATTTGCGCAAAACTATCTCGTTCCTCTGTTGCATGAGGGCTTCCTCAGTCAATAGTTTGAAAGGATCTCCTGTCTCATCATCTTTATTTTCTCCTACCATGGGAGGTCGCTTGGGCATGCAAGAGCTTCTGTCCTCAAGAGAAACAAGCTCGAGACCCAGCTCTTTGTACTCCGACCTCGTTGGGGACATGCATTAAGACGACAAGGTGTAGACTGCTCTGATACCATTGATCCAGATTTTATGAGCAGAAAAAAATGAATACAGATTATTAACAGGTGTTTAACACAAAATAATAGAGATACAGTAAAACCAGTTTTCTATTCAATAACGAAATAAGCTGAAACTGTAAAATGCAGCAGAAACAAGCTTGCTAGAATGGTGGCGTCTTATCTCTAAGAAGAGATGTGACGGAAAAACACATTCACAAGAAGAAGGTTACAATGAGGCTCTGAAGGCCTTTTTACAATAAGCAAGAATGCCAAAAACCATAGACATCCAAAAACCTAACCCTAGGAGATGAAGTGCCAAAAGTCATGTGGGCCCTGTTTGGGTAAGCTAGTACATCAACTTCTCGGGGTCGTAACTTTTGCATACGATCTCCGTTTTAGGCATGTGATAGCCCGTTGGAAAGGTATCACCGAGGAGATTCATTTTGGGGGACCAATTATTTCTTCTATTATCATTGAGGAGATTGATACCAAAAAACCTTCATTTAGGCCCTTAAAATGGCCCCGGAAGTAAATACTGCTAAAATAGTAAATTGCCAAAAATGTCAGAAAACTATTTTGAGCCAGTTGGAAAAGGTGGGTGGCCACCGATATCCATACGAATCACACACTCTCGATCCTACCTTGTATTCCTCCTCCTCCTTCTTCTTCTTCTTCTTCTTCTTCTTCTTCTGTGCACCTCTTCCATACTTAGGATTTTCATGAATATTATTTCCACAATGCCTGTCCAACAAGACCCGTGAATGATCTGACCTCCATGAAATTTCTTGGAATTGACCATCCTATAATGGCCTCTATATTCTTAGGATCCACAAATATCTCTTATGTTGAAATTATATGCCCCAAGTAGTGAATCTTATTTTTATAAAAGATGCACTTACTTAGCTTGGCATACAATTTGTGTTCTCTTAAAAATTTTACCACCATTATTAAATGTTCCTCGTGTTCCTCTTATGACTTAGAGTAGATGATAATATCATCTAGGAACACAATCACAAACTTGTCTAGGTACTCTCTGAATGTTCCATTCATCAGGGACATGGAAATTGTTGGTGCATTTGATAGTTGAAATGGCATTACCGTGAATTCATAATGGATGTATGTTTTCGATAATTTTTTCTTGTTGATGTCTTCTTCCCTTATCCTCACTTGATGATAATTTGATCTCAAGTCAATCTTGGAGAATATTATCACGCCTTTCAGTTGATTAAATAAAGCATCAATCCTTGGCAAGGAATTTTCGTTCTTTATGGTGACCTTATTTAGTTGTTTGAAATCAATACACATCCTTAAGGTTCCCTATTTCTTATTTACAAAAAGAAATAGGGCTCCCAAGGTGATACACTTGGGCATATATACCCCCTCTTCAAAATATTTTCAAGCTACATCTGCAACTCTTTCAACTCTGGTGTGCCCATTCTGTATGGTGTCTTGGACACCAAGGAAACTCCTGGCACCAAATCAATAGAGAAATCAATGTCCCTCTTTGGTGGAAATCCTGGGATTCCCCAAAAACATCTTCAAAATCCCTCAAGATCGGATGGTAATCAATTCTTGCCACTTTATCTATGGCTAACTCATCCATATGGGCTGCAAAAATATGGCATCCCTTCCTGAAGCTCTTTTTCAAGTGCATTGCTAAAATTTCTCTAATAGTTATAGCTCTTGGAATGCCTTGAATATTTCCTTGCTACCCTTCTTCATCAAGACATGTGATTTTCTTGTTGTAACAGTCTAGGAAAACATGGTGTTTTTGCAACCAATCCATGCCAATTAGACAATCATATGAACCCAATGGTATGATTTTAACATCTACTTTTGTGTGTCCATTCATGTCTATCGGACAATCTATAAATAACTCATTTATTTTCCTCTTAACCCCTGTGGCTAATTGAACTAACCAAGATTTCTTATACTTACTCCTTTGCAAGTGAAATCTTTCAACAATGTTAGAGTTTGTGTAACTATGGCTATCTCCATAATCAATTAAAATTTATATGGGATGGTTATCAATCTTATCTTCCACTTCAATCGTGGGGGATTGATATTCTGCTTGCTTGTTGTCCAAAGATGCATAAATCCTTGGCATGGTCCCTCCCATGTCTTCCATTGTTTCATCCTCTTGAATGTTTTGGACAATCCTCATTCTTTCTCCTTTATGAGCCTAGTCCCTGTAAATGTGTTGAACTTGCACAGAATATATATAGCTAAACAATGATACACACATTTGCAGAGAAAATTTTATAAAGAAGAAGAAGGAGAGAAAGAATAGAAAGAATTATCATTAACCGTTATGAATAATGAATAATTTACACATAATATACTCTGTATAACTCAATGAGTTCAAATTGAGGTGAACCAATGCACCATAGTGGTGGTCTAGAGTGATCTGGACACACACCAACAGTTAAGGGAGTGAACTGCCACCTATTCTAGTCTCTCAGGCAGTTACGGGAGTGAACTGCCACCTAGTTGAGTTAACTAGTCAACTAGTCTTCAGTTAACTGACTGAACAAAGAGTAGTGAGGAGTTAAATTAGGGAATCAAGGCTAATGCACCACTCTGGTGGTGATACCAAGGCAAGGTCGAATTAGCATGGTTATTTTTGGGGCCGCCTTTTTCGAATAGTTTAAGTGTAATTCTTACAATCAAAGGTTGGCCATTTAAGTTGTCTTTTACTTCATGACCTTTACCCACTGAAAATATCAGTAGTCCTGATATTGCAAAGTGGCGATGGTCATTGTACTCCTAATTCCATTTCCTTTTAACCGTGAACGATCTTTTTCACTTCTCTTTACCTCGAGATATCGCATTTCGGGAGTTACAAGTCACACTGTTTCTAAGCCATGATGCGCGAAGTCACGAACTAACCTTGAAAGCTTACCCAGGTTAGCATTGAGAGTAAATTTCCTTAAACCTTAGTTAAGCATTGTCAGTATTTCGCGTCTTGGAATTCTCCCTCCCCAAAAGTCTTACCGTCATAACTCTGATAGGTGAAATCGCGAGACATTTGTGCAGGTTACCCGAGTTAATGTCAGAGGTGAATAGTTTTACCATAGTTAAACTCTATCGGGATTTTGCGACTCGGCATATGATTTTCCAAGAAAATATACCTTCGTAGCCCTGAGTCCCGAAGTCACGATATTAATTAAACGTGATTAATTAAGCACTTGATCCGGATTACATTTTTGCTTAACTAGATCGCGTCCTCGCGATCTCTGGTTTTAAGGGGTCAAAAGCTAGAAGTAAAATCTCTTGATACGGTGAATGCCGAAAAAGGTGATTAATGATTAAAGAAAGTTTAAATTAAAAAACTGAACCAGATTAATCAGTACATTAATACAAATTTTAACGCACTCTATTTATGGATTAATTTTAAACATTTTGCGCCAACTTGTGTCACCCGTCAAAATTTATGGAATTTATTTGAAGCGATAGGTAAAGAGGTTGTTTTTATGGAAAGATATTTCCCCAAAAACAATTTGACCGTTCTGTTCGTAAGGATGCCAGGGTTTTAAATGGTCAGGATATAGAGTTATTTCTATCATTATTTCAAATTCCATTTCTATCTTGCACAAAGAAGCTTCTCTCGCTCAGCTAATTTCTGTATGTATACACATTTTTGCTATAGGATAACTAAGTCATAGTCCTCTATCATGGCCCCACGAAAATCTTCCAACGTGAGTGTTGAGAGTTCGGGGCAAGGCATCGATACTTTTTCTGATACTTTGCCTTGAAGTATTGATTCTGTTAGGACCTGGTCATACATCTCCGAGAGTTCTACATTCCGAATTGGTGAACTGTTCAAACGATTCCAGTGATAATGAGAGAGATGACTTGGACACCAAATACAAGATCATTTTTCAATCAGAGATGCATAAGGTAGCAGCCAGGCCACGACTCCTTCCATATTATGATATGATCCAATGGGCATTGGATCATGTGGATATCCCGACCAGAACCATTATCAGCGAGCAGAAAGTGACTGTCGGGACTTTTAGACCAGAACAATTGCAGGTGATGTACCAATTGCCACTGACATCAAACTTCTCACACAATGCCAAGTTTCTGGAAAGTTTTAAGTGAAAGGAATGTGAGCAATATGACAGAAACTTGTCTGATCTAATCAAGGATTGGGTCTCGCACCCCGCGAAGTTCAAGGCAAACGGTAATGGAGTTAATTCAATCTCTTCTTTGGAACCACAATTCAAGTACATTGTAATGATGACCTACATATTGTATGGGAGGGAGGACACCACACATTTCTTTCTCCCGTGGGTGCCTCTAATTCATACAGTCGCTAAAGGTTCTTCCTTCGACTGGGCCAAACTATTGTCAGACAGTTTAACCAGTCGTATTACAGAATATCGGACACAGAAGGCAAATGGGAAGGTCGCTTCAATTTTTATGTCCGCATATATCATGGACGTCGTTTGTTTCATGACACCTTTTCCCCTAATGAGATGGAGCTGGACTCCATCTCATGCTAAGCCCATCCATGTCTATCATTCAAAACTTTGGGAGGATAAGGCCGCAGACTTCGTATACAATATTTTCAATTGGGTAATGGTGTCGATGCATGTCATCATCTTCGGTAATCCACCGCCCAGGATTTCAGATAGCATCACGGCCAACTTGAGCAGCATGACCGACTGGTACATAGAGGCAGAATTTTCCTATATCAGGGTTTTCGGTGCTTCTATTCCTCCATATGCTCTACCATTACTTATACTAGATAGGATGGTTTGTCGCGAAATCACTAGGAAAACCATGATTGATGGCATAAGCAAAGAGCTTAAAGGATTTTCAAAAAAGGCATGGCCACCCTTCCCCATTCATTTGAATACCTATTCTTTATTAGATTTCAGACATGCGAAGGCCGAGGCAGTAGCCTTGGAAGATATTAAACTCGTCCACATTGAGTTCAAGAAACACGACCCACACAGGGTCGTGAGTAATCACCTAGATAATTGTGGCCTTAAAATATATGAACATGAGAATTCACCTTATTATGATATTTTCTGAGGCGCGAGATCCTATGCAGAGGTATTGAGTTGGATACAGGCTCTGTCGCCCGAAGGGATGGCCGAATTTTTCAAATTTCAGGAACATCGGCGAAGCTTCCTTCCCCCAGTCCTACACGATAAGAACCCGACGACCGCGGATGTACAACAAGCGGAAGATAATATCTCCAAAGATTCGGCACCTGACGAAGAAGAACACCAGGAGAAGAAGGAGCAAACTGGGGGCCCGAAACAGGAAGCCGAGACCCCCAACCCTACAAGCAAATCAATCTCGGTTGTTACTCTGGGGAAATCATCCAAGAAGATCGGTAGTCCTATCGTTTCTGTTACCCCCCTACAATCCACAAAAGGGGTCCCAGACACTAGTTGGATTTTCGGCGAAGAACTATCGCCCATAACGGTGGAATAATTGCCACTGAATGAATTTTTCTTCGATAAGAATAGAAAGGCCGTTCTGAAGCAGGAGATTTATCGAGAAGCAGGCAAGGTAACCAAGAAATTTAAAATCTTAGCCGATGGAAAAAATATGAAGAAGAAAGAATTTGCAACTCATATAGTAGGGACATTGGGGGATTTTGCTACAGCAAACCGATATTCTGTCGAGTCCCTAAGAGATCATTTGAAGAGAAAAAAATGCTTAATCAAAAATTTGGAGGCTAAACTAGCTACAATAGAGACATCTGTTGGAGATCAGGCGAATTCAGGTACAGAGCAAGCTAGAGTAGCTGATCAAAAGGAAATCGAGTGGCTCAAAACTGATCTCGAACAAACACAGCAGGTGGCTCAGACCAGCAAATCATAGATAAACCAACAAGAAGAATTGATAGGGCAGCTGCAAGCCAAATTAAACTTCGTCGAAAGCCATATGATAGATATCGGGATATTCCAATCCCAAGCCATAGAAATCTGAAAAAGAATATCGGTCATTCAACAAGGTTTACTTGCTAAAGTGGAAACTATTCAAAATCACTGCCAACTCATTGATCAAGCATTGGAAAACATATCCTTCAGAGAAAAAGAAGTTAGGGCAGCTCGGGTCNCGGGTAGTAGTTCTAGGCTCTCCATCCCAGAGTAGACCCGAGGTAAAATCTTGCTAAAGGCATGGGAGCATAACATATCATAAGGCAAACAACGAGCTAAAGAGGTAAGCAACTTATGTGAAGAAACTTTCGGCTTCATAGATAGAGGATTGTTGAATCTCGATACTGAAAACAACACTAAGGCACTAGGCCAGATTAATATAGCCAAGCATCGGCTCAATATCAAGGAGAATGAGGAAAGAGAATTGGTTGAAATATCACAGATAACCCAGACAGATATAATTCAAATAGATAAATGGCTAATAAAACCAAGTGTACATTTATGTTCTATCAGTGCCGAAGATCGACAGGTAGAAAGGAAGTTGCCACAATTAGTGAAGGATTATTACAGTTTTGAGGCAAATAATCAAGCAGAACCTTTCAGGTTGATAGCCCAGCTGGTGGAGAAATGCGTCACTTGTACTGAGCATACGAAAGGGCAAGTTTTGGGTATCAAAAAATGACAAGTGTATGCCTGTTATATTTTAAGAACTCGAAGAGAAAAGAAAGGAAGGCGTTCCAGTTGCCCGAAAGAAAGACAGAGACAAAGAATTGAAACGTCTAATCTCCTCTTTTTTGTAACCAAAAATACTCCTGAAGTGATTGAACTTCCAACATGTAGAAGTTTTTATAAATATGAATTTAGAAGAAAGAAAAAGGGCTGGACCTTTTTGGTCAATTGTAATAGAGACTATCTCCTTTTTTAGAATTAATACAAAGAAGATCTGAAGATTCTTGATTCCATCAAGAGTGTGTTATGAGTTTGTTTCCTCTATGATTTCATATTCAATTTCATTCCTCATACATATATCTGATGAATGTTTTTACTGCAATTTAGTAAAACCTCTACTGTGGTGATCAATTTTTATCCATCTATATCGTTTATAGTTTTCCCTCTGTATCGGCTATTAGTAGGTACAAGACCTGTGAACCCTTTAGATTATCATATTTTATGCTTCATCAGATATCTTCTTATCTTATTTTCTTCTTCTGTTTACAGGGTGAGATTCTCCCTTGATAGGAGCCTCGTGTTACAGACAGCTTAATGTTTTTTCTCACATTTAACACACCATTTATTTAAAATATAACTCAGTTACAGAAAAAGGCCTTTGGTTTGCATTTTATCTTTATTATTGGATTCAAAGTTCTCTTTTATAAGATCAAATTGATACAGCATAAAAACTTCGAACTCTCTTTTAAATTTTTTTGTTCCTCTATGACTGTCCCCATTGTAAGACAACCTAATATTGAACCTGGCTTATTGAACCAAACCCATATCGCTTTAAACCTCTTCGATGCTATACTTAAAATAGCCACCACCTGGGTAGAACTTGAACGTTCATGGTCCGCAATTGAATGGGACATAAACATCCAGGAACAGTTGGAAGCGAGACATCAACAACCTGGAAATCAACCTTAGCTTCCTTTCCCGAAGGTTGAATCTTCTCCCTTTTTTGTCCTTTACTCACTTTTAGATGCCTAGACATTGTACTTTCTAAGCCTTAAGTACAGACTCTAGAACAACATCTTTCTGGCATCGTTGCTGGGGAGCGAAGTTACGAAACCTTTACCCTGGGAAGAATGACATTTTTCCAAGTTTCACCCTTTGATAGTGAACAAAGAGTGAACACCTTATAAAGGCTTGTATTATCTTTCACTTGGCGACTCCACGTTTAAATAATCTGGCATCCTCTCAAAGGAACACCAGACAAAACCCGAAGGGTAAACAGACCACGCCCGTTTCTGATCCTGAAAAAATAGTGAAAGTTAGAGGTTCCCTTAAACCAACCACTGCAGTCTACCAACTTAAGCACCCACAACTCAATACCAAGAGTTCCTTTGAACCTTCAACTTCACACAATCCCCTCCCTGAAACCATCAACCCAACTTTAACTCTCTCTAAAGTTAAAAGTGAGATCCATCCGACAACCTTTGGCGTACACAAAGGTAAAAACCCTGTAGTGAATTTATCAATGATTGATATTCCGCCAACTCTTCAGTTAGACTTCCCGACCTCACCGAGTCTCAAAGAGTATACCATATACTCAAATACCACACCCGCAGGTTCCCCTGATTACATCTCTTGCAAATCCAAGGAGCTAAGTCCTCACATCTCTTTTCACCCGTCTTCGCTTTTCTCATCTCTCAAAGAAGCTAGAAATTCGCTTTTAGTCTTCCAGAACCCTCTATATAACACACCTTTTCCCTACCAGGTAGTACCAATGGTGGCCGCCGGAGGAGGAGGTGGAGTGGCTCTAGGAGGAGGAGCGGGGGGCCAAGCACCTCCCTCGCCTCCTAGAGTCTTCACTAAAGTAGCTACGAGATATGAACCTTTGGTCCTGCCCGTCCCTCTTCAGACCTTCCTGAAAATTACATAAAAAACTTACCTAAATTTACAATGGAAGGGGACTTGACCGCAACCGAACATATAAATTTCTTTGATCAGTTCGCTGATATCCTAGACCTTGAACACGAAGACATATATTTGAGGTTGTTTGTTCAGACTTTCGAAGGACAGGTATGAACCTGGTTTCGAAGTCTACCCACAGGATCAATATTATCCTATGATGCCCTAGAAGATGCATTCCTTAGAAAATGGGGCGAAAGGAAAGACCATTTATATTATTTGATAGAGTTCGGCTCTTTAAAGAAAAAGACTTTTTAAACCGTTATGGAATTCATTCAAAGATTTAACAAATTATATAATAAGATCTTGGTTGAAGTTAAACCATCCCAACCTGCAGCCAAGGTGACCTTTGCGGGAGCCTTCGAACTTGATTTCGCACTCCTTTTGAGAGAAAGGAGAGGGGCTACCCTAACCCGAATGAAAGATGATGCCATAGAAATCGAGTCTAATATGATGGCTTCTGGCAAGTTGAAAACCAAGGTAGAAATGGGAAACCGAGAAAACAAATGTTTTAGGGAGCAAGTGGGACCCTCAGGGTCAAATAGATCCACAGACGGCAAAATGGATGATATGGCTAGGATAATTAAGGAATTATCAAATAAAATTTCTAGAATGGAGCTAGATCAATCCAAATCCGATCATTTCGTTAAGAGGGAATTCATAAGAAACCCTAATCCTCAAAATCAACAAAGGCAGGTTAAAAATGAAGACCAAAAATTCAAACCCCTTTAAAAATTGAAAATTTTATAGGAGGAAATGACCTGCAAGATTTCGAAGATTTGGATGAAGATGTGACGAATTTAGGTGACGGCTGTACACAACCTTACTTAACGAAAGAGGATTACGAGAGGTCCTTGAACACTCAACAACTCTCAAATAAAGACGAGGATATAAACAACACTAATTTCATTGTATGTCAAGAAACGACTGATTCTATAATGGTTGAGGTCCAACCGAGGTATAACTTGAGGTCTAAGAACAAACATGCTTTGACTCTTCAACCCAAGAAGATTCTCCCTAGGGGTGAAGTATACGAGCCCGCCTCGAAAGAGACCAGTACACCTAATAGAAAAATGAAAGGGGTAGACTCGCTAAATCCCATAGTAAAGGAGGTTGAGATCCAAAAAAAGGAAACCAAGACGGTTGAAACACATATACCGGTAGGTAAACTCATGGGTGATAAATCAGCACAAACAACTAAATTAGAAAATAAGGAATCCGAGGTTTCAACCAAAGAAACAGACAAAGGTGGTGGAGGGTTCAACCTCGAAAATGAGATAAATAAGATAAAAATACCAATCCCTCTGGTAGAATTAGCAGAGAATCCTGTATATCGGAAGCACATGACCAAAGTAATAGGTTTTCCAGAGTTAGAAAGTCACTCTGACGTGATACAATTGGAAGACGATAAGCCCAATATCACTTTTGGTCCACATTTCGAAGGTGCCAGAGACACCGTAGCTCCTTTCTATATCACTCTGAATGTGCATGATCGACTGCTGCATAACTACATGCTAGACTTTGGAGCTTCACATAATGTGATGCATGTTGGTCCCCGGTTTTGATCATGTTTTTGCCTATATTATACTCCAAAGACTTCCATTTATATACCCAGTACCACCCTTTTGGCCTTGTTTTGACATAATTGACATCTCCCTACCATTCAATCGGGCTACTTAAGGTATCTTTACATTTCAAGCTATTTTTATGCACTTTGATGCTTTAGATTGATATTGGAACTAATGTCGCTTGGGTTAGGTACCACTTCTATTTTTGGAACAGGATGCCAGTACCAGGTACCAACTCGTACCTGTGGAGATACCAATGGAGCCGCTCAAGATCTGTGCGTTATGGTCCAAATGGGAGACAGAGAGATTCACATGACAACTGGAGTCATCGCCCACAGGGTGCTTGAAGGCATAATAATAAAACTGGGTCGTTAATTTTTCATCGTTCACACTTCGTGACACTACGTGTCACGAAGATGTGAAGTACGTTTTAAAAATTGATTCCAAGCTATTTTCGGATCGGGGGATTCGTTTGTTTTACATATCTTTGTGTTAGACTATTATAAACAGAAGGATTTATATAAACCCGGGATCACTCCTGAGAACGGGTTGGATTATGTTATGTCATGAACCTATGTTTCTAAATACAAACTGTTGTTGCGTTATGCTATTCGACTGATATACGATTTGAGTATTTCTTTCCTGAGTTAATGAAGCACGAAGTTTACACAATGATTTCATAGAATGATATAGTCGGCTCTGGTTATTACTTACAGCGTTTGTGCCGTTTGGTTGGGCCCGCCAAACAGGTGCAAGCCACTGCTTTATTCTGTCATAGATTTAGATTTACTCTGTCGTAGATTTAGTTCATTGCAGTGTTTTGGAATTTGCATACAGGATATCTTAAAGTTTAAAGATTGACTGGTTCAGTATCGTGTTTAATCATTCTTCAACAGAATCGTTTCCTGCATACTATTCTCTTTTATGTTGATGAATATTGAATGCATGACTGATGCTTGTAGGGTTTAGAACGTGAATTAAGTTTGTTTGGCTTCTAGTTTTCAATGCGAACATCACTTAGAGATTGAATGAACATTGCTCTGTTAGATAGTTAGTACCCTGCTTAATTGGAATAGTTAGATTACAGTTAAATCAAAGGAAGCTTTCGGTACCAGTAAGTAGGTTATTGCTCTGTTTTCCTGTAGACGGATTTAGATTCATTTGTAATGTTTAGATTAAATGCATTTTAGGAAGGACTCTTTTTGTCATGAATTGAATCGAAATGGTGATGGTAGATGATTAAAAGTAGTGGTGGAATAATCTTGTGAAATCATACTTCTGCATGGAAATAGAAGTACCAGCATTTAAACATAGGACTGTTTTCTGTTAATGACTTAAATAGGAAATGCTAAGTTTCAGGATAATCATTAGGATTCAAGTTCTCAAAGTAAGTTTGTGTTTTCTACTAAGGATAGCATTCAGATAGCGATTAGAGCCTTACCCGCACAGACAGTGTAGCAGCTCAAAGTTTACCAACCCTGGTTTGACAATTTAGTGTTTCAGGTCATTTAAAGCTTCAATTTAGCAGCCTGACATTTTTGGCGTCGTTGCCGAGGAGCTGTTTAAAAGGTAAGAAGATAATTGTCTTGATTAGTTTTAGAATGCACTTAAGTTTGGTGTGACATTTAGCAGGTTGATAGTAAGAGGATCTGTGGAAACAAAAAGGGTGAAGACCGACATATCAGTTATCACAGGTACTCTGAAACTCAATCTTAGTTTCTTTTCTTTCATTTAGCATGACTTCATGAGAAATAGAGATCCTAGAGGTAGATTTAGGAAAAATATAAAACCACAAAAAGAAGAAGAAACCTCCACCCAAAGAGCAATAGAAACTGAAACTGAAATTCTGGTTGAGGAAACCGTAGAACAGAACCTAGAACTAGGAAACACCATACATCAGCAAACTCAAAATCTTGGTGATCCAGCCCTGGATGACATAGTTGATCCAGAGAAAACACAAGCTCTTCTCAGGAACCCTAACTCTATAGTTTCATAGATAACAACTACAACTGTGGGATCAAAGGCCATAGGATCCTCAAAAAGACCAATAGGATATAACAGCGTTGATAGAAAGAATCCAGAGAGGTGGGATTTCACACCCTCACCAAAGAAAGATCGGATTGTATATACAATTATTGGTAATTCTTTTACCATGGGAGATAGAGGGAGAGACTTACATGGGGAACTTCATATTGAAATTGAAGGTGAAGAACAAGCAGAGAATGAGTTACCACAAGAAACCACCTTTGGATTTCCTATTTTGGACTTAGTCCAGAATGTCACCATGAAAAATATCCCACTTTCAGCACTGCCAACCTT
>JASDQU010245301.1:54554-69542 GCA_032191745.1 Picea mariana | reverse complement strand
GGTGGAGGTGGGGCTCAAGCATTGGGAGATCAGTGAAATTGCGTCCTGGATCGTACAAATTTATTACAGCTAGTACCAGAGGATGATCGAGGCAAGTTATCTGTCAGAGTCTTATATCTTCTACGAGGCGATCTTGAGCTGCGAGTTTTTCAATGAGAGCAGCTAGGAACTTGGCTTGGCTAACAAGCAGCTCCGTTGTTATGCTCGCTTCATTCTCGTTTGCCTCATGCTCAATTGCAGGGAGATGGTCCAACATATTCTTAACCAGTTTCAGATGCTTGTCGATGAATATCGCTGGAATTTTCAGGATACTAGTGCTAAAGAATGGAATCGAATAGTACAAGAAATTAATCATTTTGTGAAAGCAGATACTGCATTCCAGAACAACAGCCCTATACGAATGATCTAGTGTTTAGAGTGGGAGCCAAGTGTGATATTCTACCAGCTGTGAACATTAGACTTGGGAATGAATGGATGATTGATTGGACAAGGTGGTTCAAGCCACATGAACCCTATGGACGATATAACTGATCCAACTTTACCCCCAAATCCATGCAAATCTATCCTATATCGGCCCACCGCTATGCATTTTTCTAGTTGTTATCCTATGTATTCCAGGAAGGTTACCACAGAAAGCAAGACTTGAAAGGAATCAAAGGGAGTCAAACTTCAGAGGGAGTTAGTGATTAGGAAGAAGCAAGGTTTTGTGACACTTTGCAAGATGCATAGGGGCATGCAATAGAAGGAAGCATGGTTCGAAAATTCTCTCAGTTAGAGGGAGTTGATGGAAAAATTTGAAAAGAAGGATCTTATAGGCCTTTGTGTCAAGTTCTAGGTTTCATGACGAGTTTTAGGCCTTGTGTCGAGTTGTAGGCTTCATGCCGAGTTATAGGCCTTGTGCCGAGTTGTAGGCTTCAAGCCGAGTTGTAGGCCTTGTTCCGAGTTGTAGGCTTCATGTCGAGTTGTAGGCTTCATGTTGAGTTGTAGGCTTCATGCCAAGTTGTAGGCCTTATGTCGATTTGTAGGATTTATGCCGAGTTGTAGGCTACTCCAGTGATATGGTCTGGTATGCCGAGTTGTTGCTACACTAGTGACACAGTCTGGTATTCTAGTGGTGTAGTCGAGAACCTATATGGTTGTGATGGTGTTGCTCCTAATATGATCTAGGTGATCATGAGATAACATGTGTAGCTCCGATGATGCTACTGGTCTGCAAGACCATGCAAGTCTTCCCCATACCATGTGACATGGATGGATAATGATGATAGTAATGATGATACTCATGACATGGGTGTAACCATGGGTGATCATGTCATGCAGGTGTAGCCCATGACGATGATGGTGACCCAAACTGCAAGGTGTAGCTCTAGTGTTCTCTAGCAGGTTGTGACCATGTTGAGCACTCAATGCACCCTAAAATCCTTATCACATTTTGTCACTTTTTGGGTACCACCTGTTTTCTTCACTGTCTGAATCGATTTCATTTTGGGAAATGGTTTATATTTGTTTGTTTCCATGTCTCTTATCACCAAGTAATTTTTTTTGAACTTGCGAAACCTCATGTCTAAAAGACCTTAACACCCGAATTAAGAATCGACAACTAAACACCGTACCTAACGCGCTCAGGTTTGGCATTGAAAAGAATTCAAGTAAGTAAAGGAACCACACAAAGACAACAATCATTGAGCACTGATTCTCATCGGCATAAGGAAGAAGACAGTTTTGGGTTTCCATAAGTTATTCGCATAAAGGTTTGAGAGATATTTGATCCCCTTCGGCATCGACAAAATACAAGAAAGACAAACATTAACAAAGGAAGTAAAGAAAATGTCGATAGACGATGCCCGATGCACTTTATCGGGATCGGGGAAATCCAGAAAGATCACGGCAATCATTTCGATCGCAATAAAGTTATCTCCGATCGTCGATCCCCGATGAGTTTTTGACATCGAGACTTTTTTGAGGGAGCTGATTTGAGAGCACTTGGGTAAGTTTATCGTCGATCATCAATCCTTGACACTTTTTGGCATGGAAAAGATAAGATTGGGTTGTAGAACGTATGGCTTAAAGAAAGCCCTGAATCTGATTAACATGAGCAATTAAAGTCACTGGTCTCGAATGCCACGTGTCTTTACCACATAAGAGGGTCGTACGGTCTAGTTTTATCATGAGTCATTTTTGGTTCCCTAGGTCCTAGTCATGCCTCCTAGTCATCTTTTCCACGTCAGCTCTGTACAGCAAGATCGATCGACGTCAAATCTTTTTCAGGAGGATATCAATGAAAATGTTCATAGCACAATCCTGACCCCCGATCCACCAACTGAAAGAGCAGAACGATGGGGTGTTTGTGACATAAGATACCATCGGCTTTTGGACATTTAATGAACTAGTTAATGCCCGATCCTGCATTAGTTTCTACCCCGTGCACCAATTAGACAACAACATTTTGAAATCGTCGATAGACCACATTACCACCCTCTCCTGCATCGTCAACCCACGATGAATTTAAGTTTAAACATCTCCGAAGATCTGGAGGCATATTTGATGAAATTACACTCATAACCTGAATTGAATGGATGATGCAAAAAGGTAAGTTCATCCCTGTTTAAATCTCTAGAATGGTTTTGAAAAAAATCATTTTGGGCGTAAGAGCATTCAAAGAAGAAAACTGAGCGTCGCAAGACTGCACTGACTCTTTGATTATCTAAACCAGGTTTAACAATCTTTATGAAGGTTCTTCTCCAGGGACTACGAGGCAATTGGAGTACGCTCCTAGGGCAGAGATGTCATCAAAACAACAACGAAGAAATATTTTGTCCAACATCCAACCTTTGGTCATACAGAGGCAAGCACCAAATCCAAGGTAGCGCTCCCACAGTGGGGAGATATCTTCAACATAATTAGCCAAGAAGAATACCCATAGTATATCCCACACAATGACCTTGACATAAGGGCACTCAATGACCAGGTGTTCCCCAACATCCGACAGTCGTATTTACACATGGTGGCAAGCAGAACCCCTGTTTTCCCCTGCATAGAGGTTCTGAAATGAATCATCGACCATACGGATGGGAAAAAGTGTTTGATTAACGATGAGAATGGTGGATGCGTCAGAGTTTTCCTCCTGACAGAGGTCCAAAAATACTACAAGCTTAGGGACCCAGAGGAGCAACTCAACACAGACTTCGTGGTGAAGTTATATGAATTCCATGACACCATCCGGTTGATGGCTTCATGGTAGGAGGACAAGAATTTCACTAATTAGAGCAATGGATGGTACAGAACAATCAACCTAAGGGAGCCATACATCTATTTGATGGCTCTCATCTGTCGGCTATATGGGGAAAAGGATTGATCCAAGTTTTCAGAAGCATGGATACCTTTGGCGTACACAGTGGCTATCACCGATAGCATCTTCAACTGGAGAGAGATAATCTCAAAACAATTGAGCATCTGTGTACAACATGCTCAAACGCTAAAGGAAGGGGAGGCACCCACTTTCTACATGGCCTCGTACCTCCTCGATGTCATGTGTGCAAGAAACTTCTTCGCCGACATGAAACTAAGTTGGTATGTTGCAGAGCTCCTGGTCCATGCCTACTTCAGCATACTATGGTAGAACAGGTACAAGAAATATTACACACTCATATGCGATGAATTCATCGTTCGCTATCAGGACTCCACATAGGCCACGGTATTTTTGAGAAGCAAATTCCAAGATGCCTACAACAAATTCATGAATGAGCGACACATTTTCACAACAGGGATAGCCGACTTCCAATAAGACACCCTTATGGCGTTGGTGATGTGCAAATACATGGAAAGATGGTATGAGAAGGCCCACAAAGCGGTGGAAAGAATTGATTACATCGACGCGGTTCAGAAGGGTCGAGATGCTTACTTGAGACCATAAAGAGATTTCTTCAGGCGACAAACAAGGCTAGAGTCATTGTGGACATAGCTAGGAGGTTGTTCCATGTAGATTTATTCTTGCAAATATCCATGCAAGAACGTGGACTTAACATCCATCTGATGGACCTCCCATTTATGTGAGGCAGCAAGGGCAAGAACAAGGTGGATGGAATTCATTTTGGCTACAGGGGCAAAGGTTTCATGATAGTCAATTCCGTCAACTTGGGAAAATCCTTTGGCAACTATATGAGCCTTGTGTCTTTTAAGAATTCCATTTGATACATACTTAGTTCTGTAGACCCATTTACATCTGACAAATTTTCTTCCTTTTGGAAGAGGTACAAGATCCCAAGTATCGTTTTCCATTAAAGAACGATACTCTTCATTCATTGTTGTATCCCAATCTGGATGACCTGAAGCTTCTGCAAATGTCTTTGGATCATGATTTTATGAAACTTGAGCCAAAAGAGAAGAGGCTCACTGAAACTGTGAACATGTCCGACATTGATATGAAGGATCACAGAAAAGATCACCAACTGCTTCTCGTGTTGAATGGACCCATCTAGGAAGCGGTGGAACTAGTTGTTGGCATGTTTTACAGGCAGCATATTCTTGTCATTGATGGAAATTACAACAACGACGATGGCTTAAGTACAGGAAGAATGTGTCAGGCGGGCACTAGAAGTATTTTGGGAAGACGCAACAGAGCAAGCTCGATAAGATCAGAAGAGATAGTGCATAGTTTGCGTGTTTGTCATTGATGGCAAAGATCACGACCAACAACGCAAGGATAATGGCATGGCAATGGCAAGTTCAACAAGTGATCATTGGATCCCATTCAGAAGCGTAAACTCCAGGAGTCAAGGAAGCAACTCATGATAGAAAATCGTGAAATGCGAAACCACGACTTAATCTCCATTTCGGAGTTTCGGATACCGGGAGTTGGAGGTGTCAAGGAAACTCATGATAAGAATGATGAAATCGCGAAATGCGAAACCACGATGTTTCGGAGTTTCGGATACCTGGAGTTGGAGGAGTCAAGGAAGCAACTCACGGTAGGAACTCGCGATATGCGAAATCACGAAAAGATCTGGACCATCGAATCATCAAGATTGTGGACTGTTCATCTGACTCCATTTCGAAGTTTCGAATACCAGTAGTTGGAGGAGTCAAGAGTCAAGACTCTTCATCACAGGAGTCCCGAAGTTGCGAAATGTGAAACACCGAAATCCTGAAACAGGCACATCAACAAAGACTCCATTTCGGAGTTTTCCAGACCAGGAAATCAAAGATCAAAGGAAATTTAATCTTTGAAGTAGCGAACCCCAAAATCCTGAAACAGGCACATCAACAAACCACGTCAGCAAACCACGTCAGAAAGGAAACGTGGCACAATCATATAAGGACAAGTGTCAAGTTGATTTGGCATTTCAGGAACCTAGAAATCACAATTTTGAGCAACACGTGGCAGACACATGGATCATGACATGTCATCAAGTGACATCATTATAGGAATTTAGTTTCGTGAGTTTTAGCATCAACTCTCCCCCAAAGTCCCGAAAGCTGAAGTTCCGGGGCGGAGGATAGCTGTCCGATCACCATGGATCGTGGACCATTGATCTGAAGAGAAAAGCGCTCAAATTATTAGCGAGTGGTCATAGGTTTTGGTCACATCGTCGAGAGTTGGAGGAAGGCGCTAACAACTAAACTCCATTTCGGAGATCATGACTTGAAGAATCAAGATGCCTCGCAACAGGAATTCGCGACATGCGAAATCGAGAAATGTCGAAATGCGAAAAACACCTTTTGGTGTAGGCTATGGTCACCGTCAGTGGTCATGTGAGAGGGAGGAGCTAGCACCAAGCTAAGCTCCTTTTCGGCGATTGTAACATGAAGAGTCAAGACTCTTCACCATAGGAATGTCGAAATGCCGAAATGCTGAAATGTGAAATGCATGTTCAGAATTGGCCCCTGGTCATAACCTATGGTCACATCGACGAAGGCTCAAGGGAGGAGCTAGCACGAAGCTAATATCCATTTTGGAGATCGCGACTTGGAGAGTCGAGATGCATCACAACAGGAATTGTCGAAATGCGAATCACGAAAGCACCTTCTGAACAGGCGCGTGGTCACTGCCTGAGGCCACACATGAAAGGAAAGGTGAAAGGTGCCAAAGGCATAAGGCGCTAGAGGTTCACAGTGTAACTGCCAGAAACCACTGATTGTTTCTACACAGAAAAATCAGAGAGGCCTCAGTGTGATTTCCAGAGGAGCTGAAGAGTCTCAAGGCATCTGCTAGTGGAATGAAGACTGTTCATAGAGGCGATTAACAGATGGAAGAGCGTTGAAGCCTGTAACTGCAAAAAAGAGGATGAGCTCGACTATGATAGAGAAGACGAAGAGTCTCGACTGCTAGATAGGCTAATGAATCTCAGCATAACACCCAGTGATGATGAATGCATGGGTATAACCGCCAAAAACGCTGAGGAATTGCCATGATGATCAGGAAGAGGACTCGACACGAGGAGAACATGCAGAACAGAGAGAGTGTGTTGATGCTCGAGGGAGTGAAGTGGTGGCAATGTGGAGTGGCAGTGAATATCTCGATGTGGAGAACAATGGCGAGGTGGAGAGCATGCAGAAGCATTGCGCATATAGAATGCACAAGGTGCACAGAGACTATAAGAATGCAAAACAAAGAAGATATGAGCGTTGTTGTTGAGAGCGATTCAGGTGTGTAGAAGGAGGCAGTGTGCAACAACTGAAATACACAGAAGAGAAATGGTGCATTGAATGGACATGGCACACAGAGCATAAAAGGTAGAAGAACAGAAAGCGCAAGGCATGTGTGCAAGAAGACAGTGAGGCAGACAGAGCAGGGCAGTGTAGCAGAACAGTGATGAGACTGGTAAGTCATTGATGAACATTATGACACCAATCAAGCAGACTCAAACCCGTAACCTTTCTCTCTGATACCAGTTTAGTAGCAGTACGGCTGTCGTTAGACCAAAACCCGTGGGTGATTAGTAAACTCATCACCGCCAGAGTTAATGGATCCATGGGAGGCTGTTAGACCATGTCGTGAGTCCCGAAGGAGGTGATGAACACCAATTCAACACTGGTGTTGGTTTAGGTTCAAAGGAAACATCTGGAGGAGGGTAAGCAGGCAGAGGTGAATTTTCATCCTCACTGTCATCATCTGAAGAAGAAACTAGATCAGAAGAAGGCACAAACGTCGAAGATGGCTTGCAGGCTGAAGCAGGCACAACCACCGAATTAGGCTCGCAAGCCAAAGAAGGCACAAACGCCGAATTAGGCTTGCAAACCAAGAGATTTTCATCAAATTTAACATCTCTTCTAATAATAATTTCATTACAATGTGATTGAAAAAGCCTGCAACCTTTGACATCTTCAGAATAACCAACAAATATACACTTCTCATTTTTAGGCTGCAATGCTTTCTTTTTCTCATCAGGAATGTGATCCCATGCTATACTGCCAAATACACGGAAGTGACTTACATCTGGTTTAATTTTAGTCCAAGCTTCTTCCGGTGTTATATTTTTAAGAGCCTTTGTGGGAGTGTGATTTACTATGTAATTTGCACAGTTGATGGCTTCCGCCCAATACTTTAGACTTAATCCCTTAGATTGGATCATACAATTAGCCATTTCTTTTAATGTGTGGTTCTTTCTCTCAGCAACACCATTTTGTTGTGGTGTATATGGAACAATGTGTTGCATTTGGATTCCTTGTGTAGTGTAGTAATTTGTAAACTTATTGTTCACATATTCGCCTCCATTATATGTTCTTAACCTTTGAATTTAATGTCCATATTTCTTTTCTACAAGGGCCTTGTAGGCCAAAAACTTGTCAAAAACTTCACTCTTAAGTTTTAAGAAGTAAACCCAAGTACGTCTGGAAAATTCATCAATGAAATTTAAGAAATACTTGCACCTAGAAAAACAAGGAGAAGAAAGTGGACCACACAAATCACTGTGAACAAGCTGCAAAGGACCCGAGGCATGCCAAAAGGCATGTTTTTCAAAACTGTCCCGATGATGTTTGTCGAGAACACAACCGGCACAAACACCATCTCAGCATGAAACAAGAGGAAGACCAGTCACCATATGTTGATTACATAGTTGCTGCAATGAGCGATAGTTTAGATGACCAAACCGCTCATGCCATAGTTTTCTCAAGTCATCGCTATGAGCAACAAAAAATGATGAAAAAGATGATGACCCAAAGTTGTCAAACTTGTACAACCTGGTAATATCATCAGCAATTCCAGTTGCAAGAACATGATTAGGATATTTTAGATCCTTGATTACAACTTGGTGAGGTTAAAACTCTACGGTTTTACCTTCACCTGAATGAGTGATTTAATATATTGATAGAAGGTTACAAGAAAGACTTGGAACACATAATACATCATTGAAATGACCATTTTCTACTTGTATTGTTCCAGATCGTTCAACACTAAGAGATCTATCATCACCAACAAATAGTTTCTTGGTGTTACATTCATTTAGAGTAGAAAATATGTCTCTATCCTTAGCCATATGATAAGATACTCCAAAATCAATAAGCCACTTATCATAAGTAGAAGTAAAAGGTGTATTGAAGGAGAAACCAGAAGCATAAAGTGCATGTCAATGAGAAGAAGAAGAAGAAGAAGAAGGATCAATATTAATGTTGTGCTTCTTCATCGCTGCTTCTAAAGATGCCATCTTCTTGGAACATTTGGACTCGTCATGACCATCTTTATCACAAAAGTTGCAATGTCTGTCAGTCTTCTTATTTTTATATTTTGCTCATTTGTCTCCATCGGAGCAAAAGCTGTTTGAGTGGGTTTGAGACCCTTATATTTCTTGTTGTTGTGGCGAGGATGTTGCTTCTTGGGATTCTTGGGTTTATCTTTATGTTGGGCAACTAAGGCTTTGTTGGAGGTACCCGCAGTGTTGATCACTTCAAGTTGTACAAGCTTATCTTCCTCTCTAATCAAAGCAGCACAAAAGGACTCAAGAGTGGGTTTTTCATAAACTTTCCCTAGAGCCTCTCTCATGGCATAAAAGGTAGATAAAAACACAAAATATGCACTACCTAGCTTATAAAGAATAAGATAGATGCAGTTCTCTTCCTCCATTTTTATCTTACATTCTTCACATAAAATTCTGAGTGTTTTAAACCTAGATAGATAGTCTCTAAGGCAAGAAAAATCACTTGGACGCAAGGTCAATACTTGATTTTCTAACTGTTGTGCTCGAATAATATTGAGTTTACCAAACACAGATTCAATCTTGTCCCAAGCTTCTTCGGGGTCATCAATTTCTTGGAGGTGGTATCTTAAATCAGGAGAGATGGACATTATGATTAGTCCACGTGCTTCATCACTCCTATTAGCCCATTTGGCTTTCTTATCATCATCAGTGGGTTCTTTTTCCTTTCCCAAGGTAATCCAGTACAAGCCTTTACTTCTTAATAAATCTTCCATACGATATTTCCATTGGAAGTAGTTGATGTTGGTAAGCAAAACATTACTTGTAGAAGCCATATTAAATATGCAGATAATATGGATTTAAAAACTAAAATTGATGATCTGGATGGAAAGAGCTCAAAAATTTATGCGTTTTTAAAAAAAACGGCACTGAAAACAGACTTTGGATGTGAGAGTTATGCCCTCTTAAGGAAATGCATAAACGATAGCCAAATGACCATGTGATAGTGTATGCTGCTTTATGAAGTGACCCACTTTTATAAAGAGAAGTGGGGATCAATTTTACAATGAAGTTACTTTATAACAGAAAAGTTGTATGCAAAATAAATAACTCTAAAATAAAATACTAAAGCTACTTATAGTGATTCACTTTTATACTTGAAGTGGAATACACTTTACAATTTTAGCATGAACTTTTTCAAAAAAGGTAACAAAAGAGAGACTTGAACCCAAGACCTCTTACTTAATAAGGCAACTTTTAACCAAATGGTCTAGCAAAACATATTGTAATGTTCAGAAGGAGGACTGGGGTTGTTGTTGTTGTTGTTGAAGACGGCCTTGGATATCCTGATAAAAAAAAAACTCTTTTCACACAAGAAACAAAAAACTCTTTTACAAGAAAACAAATTTCGATTCTCGATGACAACAAGGGTTAGATCTCGGTTAGCTTACCCGGAAGATGTACATTTTTCTATATGTTTATGATTTTCTGGGATCGCATAGGGCGTAGGGAAAAGAACATACGCAAATCCAAAAGAGTAGCAACCCGAAAACAAATAATATCAAACCGAAATAAAACTTTGCATAAATTTAAAAAATGTGTATTCAGGCTTTATACCTCCGGATCTGATTGTAATGGTCGTATCTTGGGCAAACATAAACCTTTTCGAGTGAAACGAAAAGTGTTACTAACTGAAACGAGTGCTTCGGATGCAATGGAACAATCCTCTCAGCCTAGAAATGTACATGAGACAACTGGGCTTCACGATCTCGATCTACAACAAGAGTGGGTCTTCAAACAACCTCTGATACAATGTTCGAAAACACAGGTATTCCAACAGAGGACGAACACCTTCAGTAACCACTCACATAAACAAATAAAATATCAACACACCGATGTTTTCACGTGGTAAAACCCCTACGAGGAAACATCCATGGCCCCAGCCAACGCAGCCACTTAGAGCAGTTTATTATTGCAAAGAAAAAGATTACAGAGAGATTTTACAAGAGAGTTTCTCACAATTGATCATCGATAAATGACCCTCCATGCTCTTTAAATAGAGATCATGGACCAATCTAGTGTTAAGTCACAGATCAATGGTCGTTAAGATCGATGAGAGTATGAACCGTCGGATCACTCTATGTCGGGAACATATCGTGACCGTCGGATTTCCTAACTACAAATGCATACTAATGCTTACTAAAGAAACACACTTTTACCTAACGACACATTAGACCAAGTAGATCTTAACTAACTCCTAAGTGTCTAAATATCCTAACATCAGAAATCTCAACAGAGCATCCGAAAAGGACAATTACCTAGTCCCACTGATGGAGCAACTCTTGCAAACTGTGTCTGGTTCTGAGGTCTTTTCTCTATTGGACGGTTTTTCAAGTTATAACCAAGTTCTAGTTTCAGAGGAAGACCAATGAAAACTACCTTCTGAACCAAGTGGGGAACCTTTGCTTATAAACGCATGCCCTTTGGGTTATCCAATGAAGGGGAAACCTTCCAAAGGGCCATGGATGTGTCTTTTCGAGGACTAATCAACAAATGTGTAGTAATTTACTTGGATGATGTGACTGTATATTCAAAGAATAGAGAAGATCACATCCAAAATCTAACCTAGATTTTTGAAAGGTGTAGGAAATATGGTATATCCTTAAACCCTAAGAAAACTATCTTTAGTGTCGAAGAAGGGAAACTAATAGGTCATATTATATCTCAAGTAGGAATTCGCATAGACCCAGAATGAATTAGGGTAATAACTCAACTTACATTACCCCACAACAAAAAGGCTATGCAATCCTTGTTTGGGAAAGTCAATTTGTGAGAAAGTTCACCCCCGATTTCGCTGAAACTATCAAACCCTTACAAAAAATGATCCACAAAGATGTTGAATTTAAGTGGGATGATAAACGAAAAAGTGCTTTCAGCAATATTAACACTACAATATCTCAAGCTCCAATGTTGCGAAGTCCTGACTTTAGCAAATATTTTTTCCTCTACACTTTTGCCTCTGACCAATTGATAGCTGCAATATTGACTCAAAAGGATGATGACAACAATGACGTTCGATTCTCATTTATGAGCACTAATCTCCAAGGGGCCGAACTAAATTACCCTACTATAGACAAGCATGCTTATGCGGTGTACAAGGCAGTAAAACATTTCAGATCTTACATCCTAAAATACCACACCAAAGTCATCGTGCCTCATCTCGAGGTATGATCCCTATTCACTCAACAGGAGATGGGGGAAAGAAGAGGAAATTGGATGGCAATAGTCCAAGAATTTGATCTAGATATAAAACCTGCCAAATTGGTTAAAGGACAAGGACTGTGTAGACTGACAGTTGAAGCCCAAGACCAAGTAAATGAAGAACTCGGGTGGGAGAATGAATTGGCATTATGGTGTAGTGAATCTTCATACGTCTCCCCAAGGCAAGAGTCTTGGTACGGGAAACTAACTTATCTCCTGCATCATGGGACTTTCCCAGAAAACCTAAACCCTAGGGAAAAGAGATCTCTCAAGCTAAAATCAGCACAATATCATCTCATAAACTTGATCCTCTTCTGCGTTAATTATGATGGGGTACTTTTAAGATGTCCCAAGCGAGAAGACACAGACAAGGTTTTGAAGGAGCTCCATGATGATCCTACAGGTGGACACTTTGCAGGGAATACCACCACTCACAAAATACTGAGAGTCAACTGTTATTGGCCTACTATGTTCATAGACGCTCACACATATGCTAGGAACTATAAAACTTGTCATGTAAGCATGGGGAGGGAAACGATAGAAGTTGTCCCACTCCAACCTGTGGCCGTCTCCAGACCATTCAAGCAATGGGGATTAGATGTCATAGGAGAAATTACACCGACTTCTTCAAAACAACATAGATACACACTAACTGCCACATACTATTTCATGAAATAAGCATAGGTCGTCCCTCTGACTCATGTAAATGAAAAGGTAGTGATCCAATTCATAGAATAACAGTTGATCACAAGGTTCGACATGCCTTATGTTCTTGTTTTTTATAACTTCACTTATTTTTCTTCCACCCTATTAACAGAGTTTTCTCTAAACAAAGGAATCATAATCAGATACTCTGCAAACTACTATCCACAGGGGAACAGAGTGGCATAATCAACCAATAAGAACCTAGTGAGGATATTAAAGAAAACAGTTGCAGATAACCAGAGGAATTGGCATAGTTCACTTCATAATGCCTTATGGGTTGATAGAGTAACACCCAAGGAAGCTATAGGGAATTCCCCATACTTTCTGGTATATGAACAAGAATCCATTCTCTCAAATGGGCTATATCTTCCATCTCTTCAGCTTGCTTAGGATTCTAGAGGACAACCCTGATCGGTTATTCAACAAAGAATTGATACCCTTCTCATGCTGGAAGAAGAAATGGATAAAGAAAAATCAAAGTTCATTGCTCATCAGCAGATAGTTAAAATATGGTTTGACAAACATAAGGCCAAAGTGAAGAATTTTGAAGTAGGAGACTTGGTCCTGAAATGGGATAGAGTGAATGAGCCGAAGGGAAAACATTCGAAGTTTCAGAAACTATGGCTCAGACCTTTTCAGGTAGCCTAGAAACTTGGGGCAGGCACGTATCGGTTGCAAAATCTGAGGGGGGAACCTAACACCCTCTCGGTGAATGACCAAGCCCTAAAACAATATTTCTGTCAAAAAAAAAAAACAGTGTGTTTTCATGACATTTTGTTTTTAGGTAGGCTGATTGCGGAGTCCTTCATTTTGTTTTCTTGTTATAGTATTTTTTGCGCTTTGAAGTTTGTGTTCCGCAAGGCATTGGTTGACCTTAGTTCATGCAGTATAACAAACTTTGTTCTTGACTCATGCTTACATACAACACAAGAAGCGTTGGGAGAATTGTGGTTGTTTTGAAGGAGTTATGTATATAACCTATGCAAATAAACAACCTTGGAAAAGTGATGAAGTGTTCGCCTGGTGGTCTGGTAAAACCTAAAGGGAAAGATGGTAAGTTGGAAAGGACCACATGTACCTCAAGACAGAGCTAGAAAAAATTCACCTTAACTATCTCATTTGGCAAATAACAGACGTCCTCCTCTCCCACTTGCTCAGGGCATTCTGCCAAAAAAAAATCAATTATATCAAATGAGTGCAAAGTAGGAGAGGGTATGCAGATAACTCCGTCGGGGCTATGAACACTCGCTGGCAGCAAAGCAATGTCTGTGACTTATGGGTGACTCCACCGGGGCTATGGACGCTCGCTGGTAGTGGAGCAACACCGTAGCAAGTGAATGATGATAACTAAAAGGCCTAGTTTCAGTGAATGCTTTACTCGACTCTTGTCAAAAGAGGGCATGGGTCATGGTTAAAGGAAACACAGGAGGAATAAAGGTTGAAACCCACACAGGCAAGCCTGGATTCACCAACCAGGGAATTTCAAACACAAGGATAGAAGAGGCTCTGAAAAAAAACCAGTTAAGTTATTAACCAACTTTTGCATCAACTGAGCCTAAGGAAGGAACAAAGATTCTGCTTTCACCCATTAAGTCGCCATTTATTGAGCACTCAACACACCCTAAAAGTCTTATCAAATTTTGTCACTTTTTGGGTACCACTTGTTTTCTTCACTGTTTGACTCGATTTCATTTTGGGAAATGGTTTATCTTTGTTTGTTTCCATGTCTCTTATCGCCTAGTCAGTTTTATTTGAACTTGTGAAACCTCATGTCTAAAAGACCTTAACACTCGAGTTAAGAATCGACAGCTAAACACCGCACCTAACGCGCTCAGGTTCGGCATTGGAAAGAATTCAAGTAAGTAAAGGAACCACACAAAGACAATAGTCGTTGAGCACATATTCTCATCGACAGAAGGCATAAGGCGGTTTTGGGTTTGCATAAGTTATTTGCATAAAAGTTAGAGAGATAGTCAATCCCTTTCGACATCGACAAAATATAAGAAAGACAGACGTTAACAAAGGACGTAAAGAAATCGTTGATAGTCGATGCTCGATGCGCTTTATCGGGATCGGGGAAATCTAGAAAGATCACAACAATCATTTCGACTACGATAAATTTAATCTGGAAAGATCACATCAATCATTTCGACTGCGATAAATTTATCTCCGATCGCTGATTCCCGATGCATTTTCACCATCGAGACTTTTTCGAGGGAGTTGATTCGAGAGAACTTGGGTAAGTTTATCGCCGATCGCTGATCCTTGACACTTTTCGACGTCAACAAAATAAGATTGGGTTGTAGAATGTATGGCTTAAAGAAAACCCCAAATTCGATTAACATGAGCAATAAAAGTCACTGGTCTCGAATGCCACGTGTCTTTACCA
>JASDQU010245301.1:3127-30609 GCA_032191745.1 Picea mariana | reverse complement strand
AGAACGATGGGATGTTTACGACATAAGATACGATCGGATTTTGGACATTTAATGAACTAGTTAATGCCTGATCCCACATTAGTTGCTACCCCGTGCACTGATTAGACAACAACATTTTGAAATTGCCAATAGACCACATTACCACCCTCGCCCGCACCGTCAACCCATGATGAATTTAAGTTTAAACATCTTCGAAGATCTGGTGGTAGATTTGATGAAATTACACTCATAACCCGAATTGAATGGCTGATGCGACAAGGTAAGTTCATCCCTATTTAAATCTCTAGAACGGTTTTGAACAAATTCATTGTGCGTGTAAGTTGAATTCCAAAGCATCCAAAGGAGCAAAGTGAGCATCACAAGACTGCATTGACTCTTTGATTATCTAAACCAGGTTTAACAAGCTTTAGAGGTATGTATCCAGGTCTGTCAATTTGTTGGTTATAATTTATATATGCGCATCTGATTTTATTGCACAGTCTCTAAACTATGGTATAGCTGCAGGTAAGATGCCGCCAAGAAAGCCAGCCACCAGACACTCGCCTAGAGCACCGAAGATGAAAGAAGCTGAGATATGCAAAGGTTCTTCTCCGGGGACTGTGAGGCAGTTGGAGTACGCTCCTAGGGCAGAGCCTGTCATCAAAACAACAACGAAGAAATATTTTGTCGAGCCTTCAGCTTTTGGTGATACAGAGGCAAGCACCGGATCCAAGGTAGCGCTCCCATAGCGGGGAGATCTCTTCAACAGAATTAGCTGAGAAGAATACCCAGAGTATATCCCACACAACGACCCAGACATAAGGGTGCTCAATGACCATGTGTTCCCCAACATCCGACGGTCGTATTTACACATGGTGGAAAGAAGAACCCCCGTTTTCTCCTAATAGAGATTCTAAAATGGCTCATCGAACATACGGACAGGTAGAAGTGCTTGATCAACGATGAGAATGGCGGATGTGTCAGATTTTTCCTCCTGACAGAGGTCCAAAAATACTACAAACTTAGGGACCCAGAAGAGCGACTCAACACGGACTTCGTGGTGAAGTTCTATGAATTCCATTACACCAGTTGGTTGATAGCTTCATGGTAGAAGGATGACAAGAAGTTCACTAATTTGAGCAATGGATGGTACAGAACAATCAACCTGAGGGAGCCACACATCTATTTGATGGCTCTCGTCTGCCAATTATATGGGGAAAAGGATTTCTCCAAGTTTTCGGAAGCATGGATACCTTTGGCGTACACAGTGGCGATCACTAGGAGCAGCTTCAACTGGGGAGAGATAATCTCAAAAATATTGAGCATCTGTGTACAACAGGATCAAACGCCAAAGGAAGGGGAGGCACCCACTTTCTACATGGACTCATACCTCCTCGATGTCATGTGCGCAAGGAACGTCTTCACCGGCATGAATCTAAGTTGGCATGTTGCAGAACTCCCAGTCCACGTCTACTTTAGCATACTATTGGAGAACAGGTACAAGAAATCTTACACACTCATCTGTGATGAATTCATCGCTCGCATTTATTTTATTATTTTTAAGAAGGAATGCCCACGACTATCTACGACAACCAAGAAAATAATAACCAAGGTAGGCCATTGGTACTTGGAAGAATGCTCAACCTACATTAGGATGTTCGGGGCCACTAGAGCACCACATCTCCTACCTGCTCATGTCCCAGACCGACTCGTTGTCGGAGAAATCTATTATCAAACCATCCTGCAGGGCTACAACGCCACATTGGTCAAAGACAAGAAACGAGCTTTCATACCCTACGATTTTCATATAGAGTTTTATCTGGTGAAGGATATTGGTCAAGCCAAACAAGAGGAGCTTAACCAACTAGAATTCATATTCCAGACAGGCCGATTCTGCAAGCACGATCCTAAAGGCTTGGTCCCCCAACACGCTTTGCAAGTATCATCCTGCTGGCCATATGCTCATGACAAATTTGAAGACGAAATTTTCACAGAGTGTGCCTAGGATTAGGACGAGGTGGTACAAAGGATGGCCAACCCAAACATGACCAGGTTTAAAGCCATGAGCATGGATGAACAAGTGGAAACAATAGAGCAATCAACTCAAGAGGCCCTCAAAGCAAAGGAAGAAATCAAAGAGGCAGAAACAATAGAGGCACAGAGAAGGGGATTGATCTTTATAGAAGGGGCACAAAGAATCATTGATCAATTACAAAATGATCCTGATCTAGTAGAGATGGTGAGGGTCCCCTCTCATGACCCAGTCAAAATCTGAGGCGAACCGAGTGGCCCAGAGCCGATATAGATTGAAGAAACCACCGGGTCAGATAACCCTAAAGCTCCACCACCACAGGTCAGATCCCCAGGGGAAGTTTCGGCTCGGCCTGAGATAGCGAGGACATTAGGGAGAACAAGTATACCAAATCCCCTATTTGATTTAATAACCATATATGATGATGAGGAGAGTTCAGACGTGTCCCTGGTCACTACGGTGAAAATTACAGAGGAGAAAGGACCTGAGAAAGCATCCACCCCGGGTCTCGATGCTTTAATTCAGAGCCACCTGCAAAGCGAGCACGAGGTGGAAAGTGCCTTGGACACTGAGCCACTCGACATACTGAGAATTCCAATGGACAGCTCGAGGGATGAGCTAGGATCAGGCGAACAAGAAGGATAAATCCCACAACATGAAATTGGCGTAACAACAATCGATTACCAAGTAAGTATCGAAACTGCCCCTGATTCCTCAGTTTTGACCAGTATGTTGCCACCCGATGAGAAACAAACAAAGGTTGAGCCATCAAGACATACAAAAGAGGTTCAGGAACCTAGTATTGAACATATATACACCGTTGGGAGCCTGGGAAACACTCTTACTTGGGGAGAACAACATATCCCTGAACCTATTGATGAGGTCGTCGATATACAAGCAATTGACTATGACTGAAAGAGGAAAGCCATCGTGAAGAGAACCACTAAGAAAAGGAGGCTTACTTTGGACAGTTCGATCCTCATCACCACAGAGGAGAAATTGATCAGCACATAGCATGCCAATACATCCGAGCTTATCGATGCAAGGATGACAATCACAGATGCCACCCTGGATAGAGCAAGGAAAGATGAAGAGGATTTGGTCATTGTGCTAAAGGAGTTGGAGAATCTATGCCATTTGGCGAAATACTATCAGGACTCCACACATGCCACAGTATTTTTGAGAAGTGAATTCCAACATGCCTACAACAAATTCACGAATGAGTGGCACCTTTTCACAATAGGGATAGTCGACTTCCAAGAAGACACCCTTATGGCGTCGGTGACGTGCAAAGACATGGAAATATGGTATGAGAAGGCCCACAAAGTGGTGGAAAGAATTGATTACATCAGCACAGTTCAGAAGGGTCGATACGTCGAAGAGAACGACATTTGGATGCTAAGGGACAACATTATCGATCGTATAAGGAAGTCAGCCGAATACTATGTAAAGATGGCCCAAGAACCTCACTGGGAGATTCAAGAGAAATGGACCGATTGCGAAAGAAGCTGGACCAAGATCAATCGAGGAATGAGAGAAATCGGTCTCCCAGAATTCGGCTCACCCGAGGACTTTGTCGACTTGCATGACATAGTCAAACAACATGCAGAACAAGACTCATCATGGATTGCAGAGATAGAAAAGGTGGAAAACATGGTTCCAGGTCAAGTACAAAAGCTCATGGATTACCCAATCAAGGCTTGGACAGTGTTACAACAGTTAAGTGTTAAAGTAGTCAAGTATCGGGCATAGGCAGTAGAAATAAAGGAGATCCTTTCGGCCCCGATGGACCAACACAGATTCCCGTATGCCAACACATGTGAGGAACTCTTCGTCAAATGGTCAGGGTATGAGAAGAGTTGTCCACTTAAGTGAAACCATTTGATGACTCTTAGAAAATACAGAGATGGAAGCACCATGTGGCGATATTTTGTTTTACTTAGTTTTCACTTTTGATAGTTATTTTTAGTTAATAATTTGCTATAAATAAGAGGATTGACCTTTTAGAAAAGGTCGATGGTTTTTGCAAAGACCCTCATTTTTGGAATTGTAAAGAACTATTTCGGAACTACCTTAATTCAGAAGTCTTGTTTAGGACCGGAGACACATTTATGTTTTACATCAAAGGCGTGTGTGATTGGATCATAAGGAGGAATTACTTCTGACTTTATCTCATGAATGGATGTTGTAATGAGTAAGAGTTTTTGAATCTATTGATAAGTTAGTTGATTCAATATTTTATAGTTCTTGTCTCTAATGATGGAAAGAAAATCATTGTGTTAATGTGTGATTAATGGTTAGAGCCAAGGAAACTATTTTTCTTGCCATCATTTTATTGCATGTATGTTTTCTTTCGATAATTGTATCTCAATCAATAATTAAAATACTAGCAAGTTGATGTATTAGTACTAGGCTTGTCACAGGTATGAAAATATTTTTCTGCATGTTGAAGCAGGAGGGTTATCCCGAGATCAGCCTTCTTCAGTAGTTAATATCTCCCCTTTTAACCAACTAGTTTATACCAACACACTTATTTTAGAAGACCCACCTAATAAAAGAAAATACAAAAGAGAATGTTTAAACTGAAGGAGGATTTTTCATAAGAAGATATCTTGTCAATCACTACGTAAAGCCCATCGATTATTTGGCCGGATCGACAGATCTAGAGAACCATTCCACTATCAAATGATACAGAGTCTAATTGGGCCTCGGTGGCGAGTTTGGTTCCTGCTGTTGAGTTAAAGGGATTTAGAACCCCTCAATAGGCCACTAGATGAGATTGACAGGTCCACATGGGTGTAGCCATGTGTGACATAATGATGCTACCAGTAGCATGGTTTGCTTAACCATGACAAGAGGATCATGGCATAGCGAGCAAGGTTATGAAGACCTGAAGGGAACATCTTGGTTAAATACCTCCCTAGCTAAGAGGGAGTGTTGATGTTTTGGTAGCTGCGTGAGGTATTAACCTCCATGGATAAAAATTTTACTAGAATAGAATATTCCGGAAGCAAGAGAAAACCTAAACAAATGTGTGAAAACCTTAGAATACAAGTCGACTCAACAGAATAAGATATATATATATATATATATATATCCAGAAAAGGACAGGTCAACCCTGTTTGAAGAGACACATGTTCACCTGACCAGATTAATATAAATAAGAGGCACTCTAGCTCATTTGTACACACACTCAGTCATCTAGAAGCAAGGCACAAGTGTTGAGGAGGAGATGCAACAACTACATGTGTGCAGTAATTTCCTATCCAGAAAAGGACAGGTCAACCTTGTTTGAAGAGACACCTGTTTATCTGGCCATATTAATATAAATATGAGGCACTCCATCTCATTTGTACACACACTCAGTCATCTAGAAGCAAGGCACAAGTGTCGAGGAGGATTTGCATCATCTGCATGTGTGCAGTAATTCCCTTTTTAGTCTTTTGGTACTCTATCTTATGCGCTACCTCTGGAGAAGGTGCATTGCCCTGGTTTATCTGTTGCTTCTAGTGAGGCTTGAGGTTTTTCTGTCAAAGGTTACGGTGCTCAGGGGTGGCTTTGTGCCTATGGTTGGGTGACAATGGTGTAGCATTGTCTATGGTGAAACGAGCACAATATTATAACAATGACATCTTGGATGAAGGGAAAGTATTGCTTATGAAACCACCAAACAACATGAAAGGATTAGAACTTGAAGGCATGCCTCATGATTGAAAACCTCCACTCATCAGAATGCTCTACCCCACAAAAGGATTAGGTTCGAAAGATGGAAAAGACTCGCTTCTGAGTGAGGGGAACAATGGAGGGATATGCTCCCCACCACAAGGAGAACCTTGCAAGGGAGTTGAAGAACTCCCTGCCCCAAAACTAGGGTTCTAAACAATCGACTGGGAACTAGCTGGAACATTTTGTATGCCTATTGACGACATCCCAAACAAAAACACATTAGAAATAAATCACGATGATAGAGTCACACTCAAAGGGTAAGTGGATTCAATAATAGAGGCATAGAGTTATTGATCAACACAGTCGTCCTGGATTGAGTTACATTAGTCATCTAGGTAGAAAGATGAGGGGGTGTAATCCCTCCCCCAACAATAGCCAAAGTGAGGGTTGAAGGGACCCCCATCCCTAACGCGTTCGAGGTTCCTTCCATAATAGAACACTGGAGAGTATGGTTGTTAGTGTCACCCGACTAAAAAGTCGGAAGATGCACCAAAACTGGATTGTTCAGTCTAATTAATGGAGGGTTCCAAGGTCTAACGAAGCCTTCGACTTCAAGATATGAAATTCAAGTAACCTCTGGTGTAGAAGTGTTAGATTCTGCAATCTAAGGCTCTATAGGTTCTATACGACCAATTGGCTCAAAAGAACTAGATTGGTCTAGTCAACACCTTTGAGGAGGCAATGGAGACTCCACTCTTATCGGTGAAAGGTGTTGGACCCTTCGAGACCGACGAAGCAGTTGGTCAAGCACTTTAAATCAAAGATTCAAAGTATCCACCAACTAAATTCCTAAGGCCAACTACACACATAGAGCACACCACTAACAAAAATACCTAAAGAAGAAACACACATAAAGAACTTCTTCAATACCCCATCTCAGGTGGATTAGGTCATGAGATCAAAGCAACAAAGAAGTCAGGAGAAGGCCCTTCTGAAAAAAGACATGGGTTGATTAACTACCATGACCGAATAGAGAAGGAGTGAGAAGCAGTTACCTCGACCTCCACTTAACAAGCCTATCTAGTGCAAGTAACCCTCGCTTCACGGGGCACCCTCCATAGGTGTTGATAGTGTGATACGACGTATGCCTCATGTACTACAGGAACCCCCCCTGCAGTCACCTATATGGTACCTAGGAAAGTCTACTAGAGCTACCAACTCATAGTCAGCATCCGAGGGGTATAGTCGATAGTTGGGACCGAACATATGGGTAGGGTAGCTACTCCCGAAGCTTCTAAAGTGATACCTCCTAGGGAGGTGTAGGAATAACGAAACCCTTGTATATGATCAATCCGCTACTCTTGGTCAAGTCTCAGAGGGGTATAGTGACATTACCCCTATACCTATACAAAAATTGGATTTTTCACTCTCCCTAAGTCATAATCCTATGTTTCATTCAATGGCCTTGGAGAGTTATCTCTCCATTCCTAATCTAAGGCCCTATCTTGAACTAATTTGTGAACCCTACAAATAAAATTCTAATCAATTTTAGATTACACATTAGTTTTAATAGTTGTTATTACTTAAAGGGTGATGGAAGTGAAACTAATGATGTGTTTGTGACTTGCAAAAATAAAAACACTTAAGAACATTGTTCTTTAACAATGAACAAAACTAATTCTTCAATGGAAAAAGTGTGCTACAGGGAACACTTCTAAACGCAAGCTCTTATCTTTCAAATGCAATGCAATTTTCTTTTCGATGCAAATGCGTAATGCAAGTCTTTACTTTGAATGCAATGCAAAATGTGATGCAACCTTCACTTTGAATGCAAATCAACTTTTTCAAAACAAGCAAACCCTAGCTTTTTCTTTTCAAAATGAAACTATTACTAATTCTGATGAAAACTCAAAATCTTTCAAGAATGCAAGTATGCTTTTGAAGCCAATGCACAAAGAAGAAAAGAGAATGTTGGGAATTAAATTTTTCCTTTTTAGTGATAAAATATGGTAAAGACTGAAAGAAAAAAGCAACAACCAACAAACTTGTTTTTTCATTTTCTTGTTATTGAAGCAAACCAAAAATGAAAAACTACTAAAAATTTTCTTTTCTTTGCTAAACAAGTAAAAGTAAGGTAGAGAGATATAAAGGACTAGATCAAAATCTTTCATACTACAATGAGGGCTACCAGAGCAACCCAAGAAAGGAAATACTTGAAACAAGAACTTTCAAACTACAAAACTAGGCTTGAAGCAATCAACAATGGAAACTAAATACCTTTTTTTTTTCTTGTAAGATTAACTAACTTAACTGATTTCTAAAATTGACACTAGGCTACAGAGATTCAGAGGACTTGAAAAGATCCCATGAAACCAAGCAAAACTTTCTGAAAGGCTGAGGAAACTTGAAAAAATCTCTCTCATAATGTATACGCTACTGTGCACTCAACAAAATGCGTATGTACGCACCTGTCTCAACCTCCATGATGAAATATGCCTCTCCATTATGTCCTTCTTTTCAGAATCTTTAGCTCAAGAACGTAAATCTCACACATTGTTTCAATGTTCTCCCCTCTTCCGGTGAAGTTCTCTCATTCCTGTCATGTTATTTTTTATTCCTTTCATGATTTTTTAGAAGTTTGTCATTTCTATCATGGGAATTGCTCCATGTTCATGTCCATTTCTAATTCATGATTGAACTGACCCTTTGATTTATTCCTTTTGATTTGAGCTGGCCCTTTCTTCCCTTTAAAACAGTGAATAAAGAAACATGCTCTACCGAATTGAGCGAGAAAAAGGAACAATTCCGAAATCACCCTTACCCTAGCCACGCTTAGGTATCTCTTTATTGATAAAACTTTTTGGTTAGGTGTTTCCCAACCCTAGAGTATTCTATTTAGAGACTCATGAAAATGAATGCCAATTCAACAGTCCTGAAACAACTCCAGTTGCAGGTACATGCCACCATGAGAAGAGTGTTTGTTGGCACTCTGATATCTCGCCTTCAGGGGTCCGAAGACTTGCCACCAGATCTAGCCCTAGTATAATTTGGCTATGGTCATCTCTGAAATAATAAGGGGAGTCTTGTTTGCAAGTGAAGGACTCAGTAAGCATTGAACTTAGCAACCTTGTTCAAATTCTATATCAATCGACTTTTCACGGATTCCATTAATGAGAAACTAGAACAAAGACACTTGACCGATTGCTAGGGAAAAGCGTCGCTTTTGCGTTAGGCAAGGGGCTCGGTATGTAAGGGAAAAGCATCGCTTTTGCGCTAGGTAGGGGGATCAGTATGCAAGGGCGGGCCTGGAGTGCACAAAGAAAGCATAAAAAGTGGAGCAGATTGGAGACAATAGAGGGTCCCATCTCAAAAAGTCCGAAATGCATTATTTCTAAAGATACAAAGGCAAACAGGGTCCTACCTCTATAATACTCTCCTTTTCCACAACAATGGATGAGCGAAGGAGATCTGGTCCCTGAAGTGATAAGTTATTTCTCTCCAACTTTCTATTGGTGATGGCTTTAAGATTTCACTTGCTTGGGCAGGTCGGGATGCAAAATGAAACATGGCAACCGCCACCTATTGAGCAGGAGGAGTTTGGAGTTAGTGAATAAGAAGACATGTGGAGAGAGAAGATTCGTCGATTGCTGATGAAAAAATGGCAAGTTCTTATAGGCTTTGGACAAAGGACAAAAGGCTCTAGAGGAACCTGCCCTTAAAGAACACCTTTGGTGTAATAAAAATTTATGGTCAAATTTCGACCACACGCTAAATAAAGAACACAAGCTAAATAAAGAACACCTTCGGTTTAATAAAAAATTATGGCAAAATTTCACCCACAAGCTAGATAAAGAACACTTCGTCTAATATAAATTTACGACGAAATTTTGCCCACAAACTAAATAAAGGAACACCTTCGGTGTAGTAAAAATTTATGGCGAAATTTAACCCATAAACTAAATAAAGAATACCTTCGGTGAAATACAAAATTATGATGAAATTTCACCCACAAACTAAATAAAGAACACCTTCGTGTAATAACAATTTATGGACAAATTTAGTGTAACCCTTGTCCCACAAACAAGGAAGTCTCATACACTAATTTATGACCAAATTTCAAGAAAAACTAAATAACATCGTTTACGTTTACAATTGTGAGTGGGTGAATTTTTACAAAAATAATGTTTTATTTTGTTAGTCCAAAATTAAATTAAAAATTTTATATGTTAATTGATTAACCCACATGAAAATATAAAAGGGGAGCATAAAAATAGGGGTTTTCCCTCCATAATTTGTAATGTAAACCTACTATTCGCCTGGATTTCCAGGATCGATATTTTTTGGCAACCATTTCGCCTGCATTTGCAAGAATCGGGATGTTTTGGCAACTATTTCGCCTACATTTCTTAGAGTTTTGTTTTTTAATAAACTAGTTTGCCCATGGATTTCCTTCAAGGCTGTGATTGGCTAGGTCTGCAATGTCAGAAACACCTGCATCAGATGAAGCGTAGATTTGCTGGCATTTGAAGCGACCAAATAGTGCATCTGCAATGTTGATGGTGTTCACACTAATGAGGTGTCCTCCATAACTGTTGACCCAACAAACTCCTTCGCATTCTAATCTTCCCCATTATTCTCACCCAATATGAGATGCGATGGAATGGGATGTCATGGCATACTTCTTTGAAGTTTGTAGTACCACCCTCCATTCAGGAATTTCACTACCGTTTTGTTCGAAATCTTTACTGGAGAAGGGGGAATTTGAGATCGTCTTCATCTCCGCAAATCGCAATGAGAAGTTATTTTAGGGCTATTATCACACCATGCTATGGCTCAGGACTTTCAGTGTGATGCTTTTCCATTTCTTTTTGTTCTGGACACAGGGTAGAGCTTTCACCAATCAAGGTGTGGAGATCATTGGAGAATATATTGTTCAGGCATATCCATTCAATACAGAGAGACACGAGGAGCTGAGGGCCCAGAAGGAGACCTTAAGGGCTACATAGACTTTAGCGTTTCTTCATATGTCTGATGAAACGAGATTTTGTCAGCGACCATGGAGGAAGAAAGGTGCGCTTTTATTTTTTCGCTCTTTTGTTTTCCTTTGCCTGCAAATCTGGATTTGGGTTTTTTGTTACGAGAATGCAGAGAAGAAAGCATTTATTGAGTTTTTCTATTAAGGTGGAAACCTAGAGAATATATCATACATGCATTAAATCTAATGAATACTTGTACTGAATTGGGATATTGAGTTTTATACCGTCATTGGATCTTGTAAGGGTTTAAGAACAACAGATGCATAGATTCTATTTTAGGATGGTTTCATGTCGAATTGGGTCTTGCCAACAGGTCCCGATAGTAGAGTTTGTGGGGAAGACAACGGGTCTGTATTTCACAACCCATTGGTGTGGTCCCTGTAGAAATTTCACTCGACAACTTGTGGATATTTACAATGATTTTAAGAAGAAAATGGAGACCTTTGAGATTGTGTTTCTTGAGTGTTGTCGAGGAGAAAGCCTTTTAATGGTTTTACGCAAGGATGTCATGGATGGATTTTCCATTTGCAGACAACACTGAAATAACCTGTATCGCTACTTCTGAGTTCAGGGTATCCCAACCTTTATTATTTTAGGTCCAAATGGGCCTTATACAAGGATATGGAATCCAACCTTACCCATTTACAAAGGAGCTAAATCTTACATCTGTAAATCTTAAATACCTTGTACTGTGCAACGTGAATTGAGAAAACATTGTTGAGATTAATTTTAGGTCAGAATAGGAATCGGGAATGATGTATCGAAAAACTTTGTTTTCATAAAGCATTTTACCTATGATTTTTTCTTATTCTCTGCAAGGATTTTTCACTTGGATTCTTGTTTCAGTTTTCTTGAATGGAAGAAGTAAGTCGTTTCAAATTTTGATACAACAGAGCATACACCATGGAAAATTCTATGTCTAACAATGATTTTCCTGTGATCTCTCCACATTAGTGTATTGAGCATGACTGGAAACTCAGGGTACAAGGATAATGTGGTCACATTAAGAAACCATTGTTTTGTTGCAGAGATTGGATTGAAGATGGCAATGTGGGTGTGGCCTAATTCCCTTACTTTGCAGTATGAAGTCTCTAGCAGCTCACTTTGTGCAATCAATAAACCCCTCCAGTGGTTGGAAGTTGGAACTCTGCGTATTAGAAGCACCTGATGCAGGAAAGGAGCAGTGGTCATGATTCCAACACATTAGACTGCAAATGATAAGCCATTGTTTCTCCTGAGCGAAGTACAACAAATATGAGCTTGAGAGTCTGATTTCAGAAATAGGAGCCATAGAAAAGGTAACCTTATGGTTTGAGGATCTCCTTTATTCTTAGCTACCCACATTCAAGTTTTTCTCTTTCATTGGCTATAACTTATAGAGGAATCATATTCATTTGCATTTTCATGAACTCCTTGAATTTTTTATTTCAGGCATTGGGTGAATCTCCAGCCAACTTAAGGACCTGCTGCAGTTATGATTTTCAATGGAATCCAGGGAACATCAAGTTGGGTTTGCTTTCAGTACTATACTTTTTATAAGTGAATTTGGGCTTTGTTTCAAGAGAGAGGAGGTCTTGATTAGACATGATAGGCTTTAGTCTATTTTTGGATGTTAATTATTGTCTGTTGTAGAGGTCAACTATTTTCAGTCATTCTTTAGCGGTCTGTTTATGCCAGGTCTAATTCCAGCATTCGAGTCTGATTCCAACATTCTTATAATTAAATTTTTGATAATGTGCAAACTGAAGGTTATTTATCTCAAGGATTCTCACAAGGAAGCCCTTTTCTGCTTCGAGTTTATAATTATCTGCCTTGTGGCTCTGGTAGATCAGGATCTTTATCTTTTTGAAAGCATTTCAGCCTTTTCTATAACAGAAACACAATGATTTTTTATTAATGTACTATAAAGTAAAAGCCTTGGCTATACCCTGAAGTGAATTGTAATTTTCTATATTCCTTACTCCTGTCATCTTGAGCTATTACCAACAAAGCTCGATTCTTGATTGGTTACAATATTCAGGTCTTCATAAACCAAAATGACAGTTTTAGGACTTTGTATAACTTTATTTTTCTTAAACTGAGCACAAATTTCTAGCCTTGCTGGACAGACTGCATATTCGAAGATTTGACAAGTAATACAAAAAAGAACTGAGATACCTAAAATCTTATAATTTTTGGTGGGGCAGGTGTGGATTACCTGCATCGATTTACCGAATAATTGTTAGTGTGCTCCCTAATCATCTTCATCCTCACTATCCATATCGTCTTCACTTCTATCCAAGTTGAGTTATTTTCTTCTGACATGTCTCGGGGGTTTTCAGAATCCTCTGATTTGTACTTCCCATAGGTACAGCAGGATCCACAGTATGCCTTTGCTTCATTGTAGTTGTCGTGGGTGTTCCTTTAAATTTCCCCCAAACATTTGATTTCTTTAAAGCGCTGTAACTATTGAAGTCCCACAAAACTGAAACCCTTGAAAATAATCCATAGCGCATTATTGTTTCCATGTTGTTATGACAGATTAGATTGACTTTTTGATATATTGTTTTAGTAATTCATTCGCCTTCATCAATAGCAACAGACAAATAATATGCGACTTTGATTTTAAAGGTAAATTTATCATTTTAATTTTTGGCCATGACCTGAAGAACATATTTTCCAGCAAAACATATGATATATATTGCACATCATACTTTTCTGTTAATTCAAAATTCTACCTTTATCCTCAATTGTAGGATTATACTTAATAATCTTGAGGAACAGTGTGTCCACAATTGGGCCTTCGCATTTTTGGCAGTCTTTTGGATGTCAGATCCTTTATAGAAAAACCAAGATCAAACTTATAAACGAAACACCTGTTAACTAAAAATATTATTCATATCTTAATGCAGACAATGCGAATAAGCAAGCCTTGTACTTAAAGATGCTAAGTTGCATGAAACGTGTACAACTTTCGGAAACAGGAACACCTGGAAACGTGACCCCCCAAATGGGTACGTTGGAACGCGACACACATTATCTCACAATAAAATAAGAATGATAGGTTAATTTGTAGGTAGGTTTAGAAACGAATAGAAGGTTAATTGTCTTCATTTTTCACATATTAGGGTTATTTATACTTCCTATGGGTCCCGTGCCCCTCATGGGAACTTAGGGGTTTCTGAGTTTCTGGAAGTTTCCGGCACTGGTACATGGGTAGTTTAGGAGTTTTGTGCAACAGAGTAAAGATGCCTAAAAGTCTTAAAAGTGGTTACAAGGTAGTAAACCGTTGCTTTCTACCCAGTCTTAAAAAGGCCATATGTAATGAGTGACCTTGGCTTGCTCCTCTAGTTCACGTATAAAATGATACATTGAACATTTTGTTGATAGTTGTTTGCAACTTCGGTGCATAATAAATGACAAGAGTTTGGTATATGAGCATCATAATAATTAATTCGAACAACTTACCCTTGTAAAATTTTGTGCATATAAAATTGGTTTTTGATGAACCTATAGCTACTTCTATATTCTTAGTCTTGTTTCAGACTTCACCATTTCAATCCTGAAAAATGATATTTTTTTTTGGACTGTAGTTATTTCTTGATTGACAATTTTTCTGAAACAGACAAGTCAAAAAATACTGCTTCAATGCATTGGCAAAAACAGTTAGTCTTTTGAGTCTGTTGTCTTAAGTTATACTATGTTGCAGATTGCATGTAATGTGAAACCACAGTGTGTTGTTAGAAAAGGAAATGCTAGCATAACATTGTGCCTAAAACTTGATTCAATCATAGAAAAAACCAGAAATCAAAGAAATGACATAATTGAAACTAGTGTGTAAAGCTCCCATATTCTCTAAAAGTCAAAGTTTGTATTTTTTCTTTTGCATTCTTACTAGAATTTAGCTACAGTCGACTGGCCTATCTTATTTATCCTCTCCATTGTGACATAGGCAACTATTCTGATCATTATGATCAAAAGACTCTTCCCTTTCATCATCTGTATCTGAAGTCTCTAAACCTCCTTTGTAATACTAGTTCACATTTATAGAATTCCCAATGTCTTCCATTTTGTTACTTCTCCAAATGTTAGTCACAGAAACTCCATATTTTGTATCATGCACACTCTTTGCTTTCAATTTCTGCAGTAGTCCATACAAGATTCTTGGCACTTTGGAAGGTTCCTTGTAGAATGCAAAGCATTCCTTGAGGATTTCCTTAGGTCTTTACGAAAGGTATTTCTCTTGATTTAAGCAAAAGGAAACCTTCTTTCCCAATGGTTCTTCATGGATTGCGGTTTCCAGCCTCTCTTCTCTGCAACGACTTCTTGCCTTAGATGTGGAAGCATTTCTAGCTTGGTTATACCAGGGGTCCTTGTCTTCTGAATCATTGAAAATGGGAATATCTCATCTTCCTTTCATCTCCACTGGTACTCTGAGATGTGGGTAGCTGGGAGACTGGCATTAAATTGCCTGAAATGTTTGTAACTCTCTCATGTCAACCCTACTCAACTGGAAAGTGTTATTCATAATATGGAGTTCCTCCTTGAATCTCGCTCGTCTGTCTTGCTAGGCTTGGGCTGCGGAATAAACTATTGCTCTAGCTCTTTCATAGAACATCTGAAGTTTGTCCTCATTAGACATTCTTTTAGAATCATTACCATCTTTCTTCACAAAAAGTCTTGATGTTTTTGAATGAATCTGTCCAAGATGAACTTCATCGGAAGCAGATCATGATGGTTTCTGCACCACATGTGGCATTAATTACACAAAAGTTTTGTTTTTTCAATATTGTATACTGCTCGTCAAGAGCTGTAGACAATTAAGGTTATTATTAAGAATATCTTACCCACAAGTTCTATCCTTTCTCAATATGCTCCATTCGTTGTAGTTCTAGACATTATATGATGATTTTCCTTCAATCAATAAGCTTAGAATACAAGTAATCTCTGCATTGATGCTAAGTATAGTTATAAATTGAACAGAGAACCGATAAGCATTACAAAGACTAGTTTCAAAATCAAAACTAAACACAAGGACATTTTTTTGATTCAAATTCAGAGGGGGTAGGGTATGCACACCTCTGTAGACTTTAGCAGTCAAATTACTACACGAAGGAGTTTTCTTGTCCCACAAACAAGGGATCTCATACACCAATTTGGTGTCTGGCTTGACAGAGACCTTAAAATTAGATTATTTATATAATTATCCAACTTTTTTCGAATGATCATGATCATTTATGAATATGATGTTATGCATAATTGTTTCCCAAATACTCCTGAAAACACTGACAGAAAAGGAAAAGAACATTACATTTATGTTACTAGATGACAAAACAAGTACTATTAAACTACTATAAATCAAAATGATATTTTTAACGGAAGTGGCTGCATCAAGTTAAAGGATACTTGAGTAGCATGTATACTTAGATATATAGTCCATGCGTAATATCAGCGTATAACAATACAGTGATTTTCTGAAGATGAAATCTGAATGCAACAGTTTGAAACCGTTCAAAGAATAGTTATTTGACAAATCTATATGGATAGGACAAACTTATAGGCATTCAACATTATGGTCCATTAGATGAAATCTCTATAATAGGACACCGAGTACATATAACAATAGTCATTTTCTGAAGATGAAATCTGAAATGCAACAGTTTGAAACCGTTCAAAGAATAGTTCAGAATAGGAAAATAACATTACATTTATGTTACTAGATGACAAAACAAGTACTATTAAACTACTATAAATCAAAATGATATTTTTAACTGAAGTGGCTGCATCAAGTTAGAGGATACTTGAGTAGCATGTATACTTGGAGATATAGTCCATGCATAATATCAGCATATAACAATACAGTCATTTTCTGAAGATGAAATCTGAATGCAACAGTTTGAAACCATTCAAAGAATAGTTATTTGACAAATCTATATGGATAGGACAAACTTATAGGCATTCAACATTGTGGTCCATTAGATGAAATCTCTATAATAGGATACCGAGTACATATAACAATAGTCATTTTTTGAATATGAAATTTGAATGCAACAGTTTGAAACCGTTCAAAGAATAGTTATTTGACAAATCTATATGGATAGGACAAACTTATAGGCATTCAACATTGTGGTCCATTAGATGAAATCTCTATAATAGGACACCGAGTATAGCAAGTTCTTGGCTATTCAACATGGTTGAGTTCAAAATTTTGGTCAAACTTGCTGAATTTGACCCAAACTTGGTGATTCTACAATAATTAGCTGTCTCTGGCAATAACTCGGTCACTGCAGTAGAAACTGACATTCTTTTACATGAAACTTATTATTTTCTTTGTTGTTTTGTGCTTAGGAGGCTGTGAGAATGTTTGGACAGAAGGCCCAAAACAAGTTTTTTAGAGATTTTTTTAGAAATATTGAGTCCAAATAATCACTAAGAAGAAGTCAAATTTCAGACTAAAACTTTTCTAGGGCTCCATCTTTTTGGTGAGGGAAGAAAATTTGACCACTACCTAAAGGTGACCTCATGGTGCTAGGAAAAACCCTCATAGTAATTTAACCATCCCCAATGGTAAGAAACTCAAACTCTTGTTGTCAGTGGGGTCTAGACTGTGTGGTTGAGAGAAATGAGTGTTATCCTCTCTACTTAGGATCAATTCCCACAAATGACATATTGAGCTCTTAATGAGTATATTGTTGTATAGATCTTGAGCCTTGAAGAATAAAGTTATGTATGTTTTGTAAATAAGAAAAAAGGGGATATATATATGTCTTGTATAGAAAACATTATTACGATGACAATGTTTCCATATGGTCATCATTTCCTTAGAAAAGGTTGTCACTATATTAATTTACATTTACAGGTGGTCTCAGAAAGTTGTTGCATTGTTGTTCCCCACCATTGGGTTGTTACAATGCCCTTACCTTTGTTGTCAACACTAAGTCTATATCTACCAACTCTTTAGCATTAAGAACGTTCCCTTGGGATTTCCTACCAACAACATTCTCATAGGAAATCAATGTAGTCAATCGAGTCTAAAGGGATTTCTAGCAATCAAAGGGGAGGGATTAAGAACTTCTATAGTGGGATTGATCAAGTCTAAAGGGATTTCTAGCAATCGAGGGGGAGGGATTAGGAACTTCTATGGTGGGATTGAACATTGAAAGAGTATGCGAAATAACTTTCTTTGTAATCTCCATTTCATGTTTTGGATTCACATTGCAGGAGCCTATTTTTAGGAACTTCTGTAGTGTGATTGCACATTGAAAGAGTGCATAATAACTATGTTTGTAATTTCCATTTCGTGTTTTGGGTTCACATTGCAGGAGGCTATTACATATGTATCTATTAGTCTATTGCTTCTTTTGACTCATCATTGTTAGTGTTAAACCTAAATGTTACATCTTCAAAAAATGTATTAAGATTAACATGCAAAACCTTGCACATCTTGATGTTGCAACACTATATTCTCATTGCATGGGAATGAGCTTATTAATTTCTTAGCATGCCAAAGATAAGGGTGGGAGGCAAAGATATCTAGAAGAGTTCCTATTGAAAGTAAAAATATAAAATGAATCACAATAATATGAAATCAAAGTATCAAAAGTATTCTCTTTTTTTTTTTAAGCTTTCTTAGCATATTATTCCTTCCCATCAATTTTAAAGATATAGCATACTAAAGTTTTATGTTGTTTTAAATATCTAGTTTTTTTGTTCACATAATTTTTCTATTTTACATGTGTGATTCTCTTTTTGAAATACAACACAATCATCCAAAAATATGCGAACAAGCTTATCATTAATACCTTAGGATTCCAAAGGTAAAGGTGGGAGGCAAAGATGTTGAGAAGAGTTCCTCTCAAAAGTAAATATATAAAATGAATCAAAATAGTATGAAACCAAAGTATAAAGGTAGTATTCTCTCTCTTGTTTCTTTTCAAATTATTTTGTAAATCTTTCTTAGCATACGAGTCCTTCCCATCAACAATAAAGAACATACCATACTTGGGTGTTATGTTGTTTTAAATTTCTAGTTTTTTTGGTCACATAATTTTCCTATTTTATATGTGATTCTCTTTTGGAAGTACAACACATAATCATCCACTAGAAGGCATGATGGAAAATTGCTAGTGATGAAATTCCAAATTGCACGTTATGGTGATTCCAAAGTGTCAGTGTTGAAATGCTCAGCTGCCAGAATCGATCACCAAAGCATTCATTTGCTAATGTGCTTAGAGGACCAAGTGCCCAAGTACCCATGTTTGTTTATGCTAAAAGACAAAGTCTTAGATGCAATAGTCACAAGTGCCATGTGATATTGTGCTATGATCAAAATCAAGCACCAAAGCATTCATTTGCTAATGTGCTTAGATACCAAGTGCCCAAGTACCCATGTTTGTCTATGCTAAAAGACAAAGTCTTAGATGCAATAGTCACAAGTGCCATGTGATATTGTGCTATGATTAGATTGTAAAAGTTGATACTTTGGAAGGTCTTATTTATCAAGGGAACAATCAATATCAGAGCTATTGGTGACTCATTGGGAAAGTTCATTTCTTTCGACCTAGGTTCTCTCTCGGGCTCCTCAAGGAAGATGGGAAGGGTACTGGTTGTGATAGACATCACTGCTGGTCTGCCTGAGAATCTGGAGATCGAATGGAGAGGTCGGAAGTCTCTACAGACCCTGGACTACCTCGGCATACCTTTCCACTGCAACAACTGTCGAGAAACTGGTCATCTCCGCCGAAACTGTCCGGGTAAGTCCTGGTCCTTCCAGTCCGAAGAAGCCGACCTGCACCTTAACCCTCCGGACTATATGGTTGCTGACCCTTCGCTTGAGTCCTCGGCTCCACCCCCGGACCCACCTTCCCCTCCCTTACCTGGACAACCAGAACCCCTGACGACAAAAATCTTTCATCTCTGTCCTTCTCTCTTTAACTCACTTACTACAGTTGAAAGGGATTCCATCAACCGATCCCTTTGGCTCTCTACCCCTATTCCTATCTCCCTCGCTCCCGATTTAGAGAAGTTACAGCCATCCTCCTCACTATTCACTTCGCTCGGCTCCCCCTCTCGCCAGTCTCCGATTCCACTCCCCCATCTATCCAGCTACCCCCATTGCAAATTCCTCCTTCTGCACAGTCGAGCGGACAGCCCATAATGCCTACACCTATCTCTGGTCCGTCAGAGTCTCCAACTATTCTTCTGGGCTATAGTCAACCGTTAGAAAACGAGGATTCGTTGTTGTCTGTATTGTGCTCTGCGACCCCATCTCCTTTCTTGCCGGACTCCTCAGCTCATCTACAAACTTACAGGGGGAATGAACTCATACCAGTCTCTTCGGCGGCGGGTGCTACTTCTTCACAACAAACAACAAAAGATCAAAAAACCTTTGCATGGTCACGTGGATTGGGTGTAGAGTTATCCCCTCTACAAACTAGAAGCTCTAGAAAAAAGAAAGAAGTGCAAGTCCCCCAACAGTCGGCATCTACCGACCTTACACAAACTGGAAAGGCCCTTATAGCGTTGAAGGCCATAGCGCGTTCTAAATGATTGTGCTCTCTTTAAATGTGCGAGGAATCGGAGGATTACTCAAGACGGCCTCCTTTCGTAAACTGCTCGATAACACAAAACCTAACGTCATTCTCCTCCAAGAGACTCTCTCGTCTGATAAAAAATCCAGAGCTTTTGTGCATTCTTTCCGCTCTTCTTGGGTCTCTACAGCTGTTAGCTCCATCGACAACTCTGGTGGATTGTTGGTGGCTTGGGATCCTGGTTTTTTTGACTTGGTTCCCTTCCTTACCTGTGGAGGCATACTGCTGTTGGGATGGTGCCTAGCTACCAATCAAGAGATAGCGTTCTTAAATGTACATGGCCCCTGTCTGGACAGATTGCAATTCTGGACGCGTCTCACAAACAGTGGCTTACTCACCATCCCCAACCTCATTCTTGGAGGGGATTTAAACATCACGCTTTCTGCAGATGAACACTGGGGAGGTATTTCCTTGCCCGCTTCAGGAGGTGCTTTTTACAGAGACCTCTTCTCGTCCTTGAACCTCATTGATTTTTTACCGAATAGTATTGTCCCCACTTGGCGTAATGGGTGTTTCGGGGACGAGGCCATAGCCAGAAGACTAGATCGTTTCTTAATCTCTGGAAATTTCTTGACATCCACAGCCTTCCCAACTTCGTGGGTGGAGTATCCATACTTCTCCGACCATGCCCCCATTCTCTTAAAGCTGAACCTTCCCCTCCATCTTATCGCTTCCCCCTTTAAGTTCAATCATCACTGGTTATCATCGGCCGACTATTTTGATCTGGTCCATTCGATCTAGACAGACCCTCGATTTCAACTTGAATGTAACCCTCAGCTGCGCCTACATTGGAAACTAAAGGAGTTAAAAGCCCGTTCAAAGTCCTGGAGCATTTTAAAGAAGAAATCAGAGGCGGCTCTACTAATTAATCTGGATTCGGAGATAAAAAAGCTTATTCATCTATCAACAGGAGTTGCTCTGTCCTTAGAAAATTCCATTTCCTTAAAAGAGCTGGAGAGGCGAAGCGACCACATTTTGAGAGAAGAGGAAAAGACCTGGAGACTTCGCAGCCGAGCGACCTGGCTCAAATGGGGTGATTCCAATACAAATTGTTTTCATAATCTGGCTAGTTTCAACAGGAACAAAAAGCAAATCTGGTCTATCCAAAACGATGGTGATGTGACGCACCGAGGCCAAGAGGATATCAAAGCTGAGGTGGTCACTTTTTTCGAGCATCTCTTCAAAGGAGACATGAATCATCTACTTCATGAAAAGGTTGCAACAACCAGCCTTTACCCAAGATTGGTATCAGACTCTGAAGCCTCCGATCTCTTTAAGCCTGTCACCCTCCCGGAGCTAAAGGATATATTGCTACATTTCAAAAAGGAGAGAATTCTGGGGCCTGACGGCTGGATGACAGAGTTCTTCTCCCACTTTTTTGAACTAGTTGGATCAGACCTCCTTTAGATGGTCGAAGACATACGCATCAAAGGCAAGATTTCCAAGTGCATTAACTCCACCTTTCTGGTCTTGATCCCCAAAGAAAACAACGCTGTCTCTTTTAATGATTACAAACCAATTTCCCTGTGCAATCTTATTTACAAATTGGTTTCAAAAGTCATCGCAAATCGCATGAAGCCATTTCTGGAAAGGAGCCTTTCAGCTGAACAACTCGGGTTTCTAAGAGGAATGAGAATTCAATATGCCATTGGTGCTGCCCACGAGTGCATCCACTCTATAAAACAGAAAAATTTAAAGGCCTTGACCATGAAAATTGACCTCAAAAAGGCTTTTGACAGGATCGACTGGGATTATTTGAGACTAATCCTACATGCTGCGGGTTTTGGTGACAAGCTCACTGATTGGATTCTGGCATGTGTCACGAGTGCAAATTTTGCGGTGTTGATTAATGGGGAGGCGACTAATTTCTTCAAAAGTGAAAGGGGGCTCCGACAGGGATGCCCACTTTCTCCTTACCTCTTCATACTTATTATGGAAAGTCTCAGCCTTCTCCTTTCAAAATTCATCGCCGAACACAAAATCTCTGGTTTAAAAGTTTCTAGACTCATTAAGATTATTCATCTCATGTTTGTCAACGATATTCTCCTAATGTCAAAAGCTGAGCTTGTAAAGTGGCTTGTTATTCTGGATGTTCTACATGTCTTCTGCTCAGTTTCAGGACTGTCCATCAACCCCTTAAAATCCTCGGTCCATTATTGGGGAGTTTCTGATGCAGAGCTCTTGCTTCTCAAAGGCTCCATCCCTTTCACTTTTCTTGATTTGAAAGATGGCTTCAGCTACCTGGGTTATAGGCTGAAGCCGAGAGCCTCCACCCCTGCAGATTGGAGCTAGCTCATGGCTATTTTCGAAAGGAAGATTGACTTTTGGTGCAATAAGTGGTTGTCCCTGGGAGGGCGTTTCATCTTAGTCAAATCTGTGCTTAAGGGGATGGCTGTCTACTGGATGACTCTTGACCGTATCCCAAATAAAATTATTATTTTACTTCGAAGGCTCTCTTGCAATTTACTTTGGAATGATCGTGCTGATAAACATCGATTTCACCTTTGAAGCTGGCAGTTCCTTTTTAGACCCCGAAAGGCAGGGGGTTGGGGGATAAAGAACTTGTCTTTTTTCAACTCGGCTCTTCTGGCCTGCTCTTTCTGGAGAGCGGTTACCCATAGTAGCATTTGGCATTTTATCATTTCAGATAAGTATCTTGTCTCCCTTCCTCTCCTTCATTGGTTGCGAAAGCCCTCTCTTGAACTGAAACGGGCTTCCCCCTTTTGGAAGGGACTGACCTCCACCTCTCCAGTGGTTCTTCACTGGCTTCGTTGGAAGCTCGATACAGGTACCGAGATCTTACTCGGGAGGGATAAAATCCTAGGTTTGGAGAACCTCTCCATCCTCTCGCCCCCTCTTAGATCACAGCTCGCTCTTTTAAACCTCAGGTGTCTAGCGCAGGTTAAAGTGGCAGCAAACACATAGATTCTCCCGGACCTCTGGATCTCTAGCAACGATCTCCAGCTTCCACGACCAATCGCAAGGGAATGGGATACTTACACTATTGCATTGAAAGCTGCCGAAATCTCGCTCAATGACTCTCCTGACACTCTTTTGTGGGCCGGGGGTGATGAATCGAGCTTCTTGACTGTTAGAAACGCCTATGCGGCTCTCCACCAAACCATTGACTGTATTGAAGAGATCCCGTGGCTTCTTTCTATCTAGAAGTGGTCCATTCCACTAAAAATTAAATTTTTTGTTTGGTTGTGTATTAAGGATAGATCGCTCACCTGGGAGGCGATCCAAAAAAGAGGCTGGCAGGGCCCCGACCGCTGCCCCCTGTGCAATTTAGCCACGGAAGATATAAATCACCTTCTGATCCGATGCGTCTTCACTGTATTTATTTGGACGTGCTTGTTACAACATTTTTCTCTATCGATCCTTTGGAAGGGCGACTCCATTACCGAGTGTTTTGCTGCTTGGAAAAAGAACAGATCAGCTCCACTTTCTTTGGCTGCCCTCGTTTGCTGGTGGATCTGGATAGAGAGGAATCAGGTAATTTTTGAGGGTCGGCCTCCATCTTGTCAAACGGTTCTCTATAGAATCCTTTCCAATCTCCATTGGAAGCCGACCTCCTTAAAATTGCTTCAAGTCAAGGCTTGTGATTATCAGCTGACGGATGGCACTACTCTAGTTTGTTTTGATGGCGCTGCACAATCCAATGGCCTCTGTTGTGGGGCAAGAGGCACTTTCAAATCTCACCAGACAAGGACGACAAACTGGTTTTTAAACTGTGGAGCGGGAACTAACAACAAAGCCGAGCTCATGGGCTTATGGGTTTCTCTTTCCCTTGCTACGTTTTGGTCTTTAAACCACATTCTTGTTTTAGGAGACTCGAAAATTATAATAGATTGGATTAATCAAAACAGTAAGCTCCATTCTGTCCACATTGAAGGTTGGAAACAAAAAACGTTGAAGTTGTCCAAAAACTTCTCCGACATACTTTTCCGCCATATTCCCAGGATTCATAATACAGCAGCGGATGCACTTTCAAAGAGGGCAATAAGTGGCGTGGTTGGTAGGCTCTCGGTCTATCATTGTGATAAAGGATTAGAGAGCCCAATCTCCTTTTATAATCTCTTCGAAGGATAACTGCCCTCTTCTAGTTTTGATGTCTTTTCCAGCATGGTTTTTAGCTATCTAGTTCCAGCTTTTCCCCCTGCTTGGAGTGCTCTCCTCTCGGTAATCTCCCCCCCTTTTTTGTTCGTCTCATATGGACAGGGTATTGTATTGAACCGTCTATTTTTTTTTTGGAAAACATCTTTCTCCAGCCGAGGCTATTTTGTGTAAATGAATTTATACCATTTATAAATTTGAGGAAATTTTTTCATAGAAAAAAGGGAACAATCAAATTTCCTAATGCAGTGGAGTCCTTGGGTAAAGAAAGTATAGAAATTGTTCTTGTTATTCACACAATTCAAGATATTGTTGGCTTGAGTGGCTTCAAGAATGACAATGCCTTGAATGTGGGTTAAATACATATTGCTAATTTATTAGCGTTGAATATGGTTCACTCTTTTGCAACGAGGCTTCTAGTGCTAGCTAAATTGTAAAAATTGATACCTTGGAAGGTTTTGCTGAAGATGGTTCACATTCTTGTAGTGGGACATTTGGCTCTATCGAGATTGGAAAGGTTGATACCTTGGAAGGTCTTGTTTTTGAGGCTAAGAAAGACAATGTATGCAATATTTTATTGGTGATTGACTTGGCTATTAATTGTAAACTATTGTACTTTCTATACCCTTTTCAAGTATAGACTCAATTGAATAAAATACTAGTGTTGTCTTCACTTTTGTACGCTTTAGAAGTTTGAATGGGAATTTTTCTTCGTTTCCTTGAATGAAATCAATCTCTACGCCTTTCACAAGTGTAGTGTAGCATAGTATTTATTAATAAACATGAGTGAAGTTGGGCAATGATTATTAAAAGAAAACATGATTGAATCATAAAAATGAAATCAGGTATATAAGATCTAAATGTCATGGTTTTCCATCCCACAAACATGTACATAACATCACCATATCATACATGGATGGGCATCTAATATCTTGGTAATTAGAAAACATCTACAATGATTTGAAATCTTTAATAGTTGTGATAGTAATAGGCTGAAATTTTAAACATATACATAAACCCCCTTCCTCAGCTAATGCATTACCATGTATTAAACTCAAGATAATGGTGAAAGTAGAATGACACCAAGCCCTTGAACCTAAGGTCATCTTACTACAATGACATATCCCTATGTTGGGATGTCAATCCATGGTATTCTTCTTCTTCCCAATGTTTGTTTTTGGGTTATTTTTGTGATTTGCTAGGTTATAATAGTTGTGTCATGTCTCCATGTTAGGGGTAGAAATAGAAAAGGAGTGAAAAATATCATGAAAAAATGGATACTTAGGATATGTAGTGAATAGGGAATATTTTAGTCAGGAAGGTGTATTGAGCATGGAGTTCAACAAAAAGGTTTTGAGAGATAGAAAATAAATTAAGGGTATTCTTAACTATGCCATGAATATACATACTATGTCATAGGTTCACTAAGTGAACCCCACATGGTTTTATAACTTAGTAAAATATTTGCCAATACTGTATAAGGTTTTCAAATATAGTGAAAGATTCTATAATCCAATGAAAAATGCGTAAAAAAATTACGTACACATTATATTATTGATAAAATAGCCTTCAAAATTTTCCATGTATCATGGGGATTCGCCTATTTATTATACATATAAATTTACTCGGGGGAGGGAGAGGGGGAGGGGGAGGCAGGTTCGTAAAATTTTCCTTAGTCAAGGTGAATGATTTATTTATTTTAGTTTATTTTATTTTGTGAACTAGAGGGATTGGCAACGTCGACGGTATCGTACTCATGTGACACGGGGTCGAATCCCATTGACTGCCACTGTAACCCCTAGGGAGAACCACACCGTCTGCAAGCACGACCTCCGGTTAAGTTGAGGCTTGAACTCGTGACATGCTTAGCAGCATGAACGCCTTAGTAGCACATCCGCTAGCCACTAGACCAAACCCTTGTGGGCCTAAGGTGAATGACTTTAGAAGAACACAAAAAATCATAAAATAATGAGCAAATTGTGGATTGAATGCAAGTAATTCAAATTTTGAAATACTTGAATTTATCCATCCATTAGCTTAAGAGAACCTTGTATTTATGTTCTAGCATTGTTGAGTTGATTATATGGGGAAAATGTTGCCACCTATTTCAAAGAAGCCTATGTACAACTCATGTATATCATTGTAAATGATGGATCGATCTTCAATTGGCTAGCTATTCTTTCTCATATCGTAACACAAGCATTGTCCAAAGTTATATTTCAATATCCTAGTTCCCACCCCCCACTACTCTTCTACTTTTTCATGTTTTAATACCCGTGGTTATAATCCACACCAATAATGCATTCCCAAGGTTAGGTTGGGCTTGGAGCATAACACATAATATTCAAGAATTTGTGATCACTTCTTTGCCCCACTAGATGAACTGTTTTTTTGCAAACCAACACCAATATTTGTTAGCCTCTTTCTCATATACAATCATTAAGTCTAAGTATACCACCTTCGTATATTTTACATACTAGGATATAGTTGTTATCCTAAGTGTGTTTCTAGATTCCTATATTGTCGGCTCCAACCTTATCTCCTGATGAGGTGTCGATGTGAGAACAATTGAGGTGGTTTCATTATTGTATTACATATTTGTATCATTAGATGATTACAATGTTGAGAATTATGGCTTGAGGCCTTTTCCGCCAATCTTTTTGTCCTAATATTCTTTTGCTCAATTTCTTCAATTGGTATCAGAGCACATTTGATCTTAAGGGGCCTGGTAATCATCCCATGATAGTGATTTGTGGATGCCATTAAAGATCCAATGATGAAGCTCAAGGATAAGAAGCATGTATGTTGATTGAAGCACATATGCATATACAACCACGAGGTTGCAGGAAAGTCAAGATAGTGGGAGAGTGCATGACAGATTTCAAGCAAGGAGCAATGTGCATTTGATCCACTATTCTCACCAGCAAATTATTCTGGGCATTAATGACATGATGCGATGAGTTGTGAATTCACGACAGAGCCATCCAAATCTAAAGCATGGGATCTAGGCGCTCACGATGAGGTCGATCTTCCCAACAACTGATCTGAGTTTTTTGGTTTTGAAGCTGATTTAAATTGTTGTCA